>JAMZAV010009376.1:0-24219 GCA_024449915.1 Sweltsa coloradensis | reverse complement strand
CTGAGCCAGTAAAGTCACATTAAGCCAAAACCAATTATTTTCAGGCATAAATATTTTTGTTTGTGAAATCTTTGATAGGCTACTCTGTGATTGTGAAATGTAATTTATTATCTTTAACACAAAACACTTATTAAATGGCGGGAGTGGGCCCTATAACCAGCGAAATACCTAGTCGTATGAGTCACTGCGGACGGCGTAAACTCATTTGATGGAAACATCGAGAACATTTAATTATTCAGCAATTTAGGACAAATATGCAGTCTCCCCAGCAAACACACGACTGTGTCAAACGTATGTTAAATGTACGTTAAACACACCTAGTTACTGTGTAATTGTGTGTAGTGTGTATATATGTATTTTGGAACATATGGGAATTGTATGGGCAACGTGCGTTCAGGCGCTGCACTGCTTGTGCGTTGCTTGACAGCACATATCCCACACGGGGCATCGTAAGTACTCTACTTAATAGAAAACGTATGTATTTGTCCCTTATTTTGGGAGGTGTGTTGCCCGTGCGGGCAACGTGCGTTCAGGCGCGGGCACTGCTTATGCGTTGCTTGACAGCACATATCCCACACAGACATCGTACGTACTCAATGTAAACGTAAACTGTACGTAAAACCCCACGTATCGAGTGGGATGTGTGTGGTGTGGGGGTTTAATTCATTTTGAGTACGTGTGTTGCACGTATGGGCAACGTACGTATTTCTGCACCACTGCTAGCGTGAATTTCATACTAAAATAAATCATCATATATTGACCATGCAACCATTTTCATATTAGCACAATACCACTGACAAAATGTATTTATATACAGGATATATGTATCTATTTAGGATTCCAAACCAAAATTTCTACTGATAAAAGCCCTTTTGCCGTTCTGTATAATTCAATTTATTATATATCTACATCAAACTTTTCTGTTAGCAATATAATTGTTATATTTCCTTCTAAACTTATGATACAACGTTTTTGATTTATGGAGAATTATAACTTTAAATCATATTCGAGACGAATAGGGGCCTATTGGTTTGACGAAACACGAGAGCGCCTCGTCCAACTACAGGTAGTTTAACTCTTCTCAGTCATCAGTTCACCGTGGCCGAACGGTCTAGTGACTGGCTTTCAGATTCCAGGTTGAAGGAGCGACACATGGCCGAGGTTCGAATACACAGATGAAGTAAAATTTATCTAATAATGCATATTTCCAAATTTAATAAACTGATATAGTTATCTAATGAAATGCCGCTTAAATTGATGTGAGTACTGTACTTCATAAGCCAAAAAAATAAATTTTAATATTTTTAGTAATTGTTTATTGGCATAGCTAACTTATACTTTTCAGATTTTCTACTAGATGGAGCCATGGATTTATTTCCCTGCAGACCAAGCGAGGTGCTGGCTAAATATTTATTAGTGCCGAAAACGTGTGTTTTACGTGTGTTTTTCGTGTGTTTCCCGTGTGGGCGGAATATTATGAGTGCCGTAAACGTGTGTTTTCCGTGCGGTAAGGTGCATCCCTGGTATGTTGTAAACCATTAAAAAAGTGTGTTTATACATACGGGCGGAAGTGACACATTCTTACGGGCAATGTACGGGGGGAAAACGTACATAAAACGTACGTGCGCGTACGTTCTTGAACGTACGTTTTATGTACGGGCGGGATTACTTGTGTTTGCTGGGTCCTGAGTTAACATTAATACCCCAACATGGTTGCTTAAAAATTTGGGAAGCTAAATATTTAGACATTTCAATTACATTTTATAGGGTACCCGTACCGGGTAATACAAAGCAAAAAATTTGTAAATAAAACCTCAGCTGGGGATTGAACCAGGGTCTCCCCCTTCACGTGCGGATGACTTCTCCACCAGACTACTCCACTAGACTACAGATGCAATATAAGATCTTAATAAGGCATATTTAATTCCTGGACTGTATTTAATATTAGCTGAGCAATTAATCTAGAACAAGGATCACCAGTGCGGGTTTTTACAACTCACGGTAACGGGAAGTTCCAGTTTGAAAGATGCTGGTTGCGCTGAATGACTCCAACAAGTCCGAGGTCCATCTCTCTCAGTCTGCTGATAACTCGGTTGGACTTTTGGAGGACGTGCATCGTTCCAAGGCGCCATCTTGAACGTCAGCTGGAGACAGAACAACGGGGTGTGTTTATACATTTACCCTCCGGTTATAACACAAAGTAATATAGAATTTAATTTCTTCTCAATACAAAGTGAGATCTAGTAATAGGGTGGGCTTCTAGGCCTGACACAGGTTTACCGTACATCTGGGACCAACTTCACGCAGAGGTGTGTGAAAACAATATTGTTTCCAATGATTTTAAGGGGCTATTAGTATTACCCCAAAAATATTTTTTTCCAAAAATCTAAGCATAATAGGCCTACTAGGCCTACACTAGAATGACAATTCAAAAAATTATATCTTAAGGCTGCACAGGAGTAGCTATATATCGGCGCGATGCAGTGTCCCGCATTCAGTTGGAACCTCGGCCCAACAAACTGTCATATATCGGCATAATTTTTTTTTTATTCCCTTTTCACGATAAAATTTACTAGGATTTGTGTGATGTCGATTTTCGAAATTGTATTATAATATGGACATAAAAAAAATTGCGAACTTGGACAATATTTTGAAAATTTACCTCACTTTAAGCTTTATAAAAAAATTACAAAACTTTTTATGGAAAAATGTACATCACACAAGTCCTAATTTTAACATTTATCTTCAAAATAAAATAAAAAATTACCAAAAATCGTGTGTGTAGCTACCGCTAAATACTGAACTACGAATGCATTTTTTGGGCCGCTATTTTAGGCCCTTTTTCCCAGCCCCAGCAAGTGGCGCACTCTGGCGATACGACTTTTTGAGTGACAGGATGGTTATTTATGTTCGAAATAACAATTTCATTGGCCACAGAGTAAAACTGTTCAGCTAATGCAGAACACCACTCAATGCATAATACATGTTTACTGTTTGCTATGAACACAGCAACAGTAAGACATTATGTTATTTGTGTAAGCTGTTAAGCTTGAATCAACCATTTTACGGATGACATAAATAGCGGATCGACGACACATTCTGTAGATTTGCCACATCATCGTCATTAGAAAATTTATTAAGATTACTTTATCAAATTCAAATGATAATTTTGTCTTTCAAACTTGCTCTATCTTAGCTATTATCTGTGCTCTGAAATGTTTTTGATAATTATATTTTTGGGTGTTGAATGACCTGAGTTACCTGATGGCGGAAAAAGGTTCATATAATTTCCGAAGCAAAGTTTTAAACGGTTTACTAGTTCTACGATGAAATCTTCACACTATAAAACGAGAATCATTAGTGTGCAGTAAAGAAAGTAGTACAATAAAAAGATCTGGAACAAACAGACAGACAATGTAAAAATATGGAAACAAATCGGTTACACAGGTGTTTATATAATAATAATATATTATATCTGCGTAATGCTGTCTTCCCGCAGTTCAGCTGGAACTTACTTAGTCCACATTACCTAATTGTCATATCTGCATAAAATTAGGAAAAATCTATTAACAATAAAATTTACTTATACTTTATAAAAACATGATACCTACTACGGAAAATTTTGGAAAATAAACATTTGCTTTCGAATACTAAAAAAATATTACACATTTTAAAATTAAATAGGTACGCAAATTTCACAAGTATTTAAAATGTCGTGACTTGTGTGCGTGGTTGGGTATTGGAACATTAATTATTGTAGCTTGTTAGATTAATATTTTGTCAGCTTGCATTTCATCCATAGCATCTTGATGTAGGCCTACCATATTTTGTATTGACTATGAAAATAGCAACTAGTGCTAATGAATAAAGAACACTAGTGGTGTATCCAGGAATGTCCAATGGGGGGGGGGTCAATATGCCAAACAGGGACGGGGTCGGGTTTGTGAATCCCAGCCGCGGAGGCCTTCTCGAATTTTTTCTCGTTTTTTGACATTTTCAACGCCTCTAAAACACGTTTTAGAGTCATTACATACCTAAAGTGCTATGCGAATCATAAAATTTCTTATTGTGCGAAGTCTGACTTTGTAAGTAATTGTAATTATGTAAATATCATAGTTAGGTTGCTCCCTCCTTTTTATTTTTCTTCAATCGATCACACTCGTTTTTGTTTTTTTGGGGGGCATGGGGGGGGGGGCTTCAACCCCCCAAACCCCCCCCCCCCCCCCCCTTGGATACCCCACTAAAAAACCCACTACTACTATACTACCTATACCAAAAACAAAACAAAGTTTCAAAATCATGTGTTATGAGTAATGCCCTAACGGTTGACGCGCCCTTTCTCCAAATAACTAAAACAATATGTTGCAACTTAAAACTGAGCAATCCCATTATTTATTTAGGTGATAATACACAATAGTTCGATATTATAAACCGTATTATACCTTTTTAGTGCAAGGGCCACTGAATCTCTAGTGTTTTGGGGGAAGGGGAGGTAAAATGATCACTTAGGATTGATTTGTTACATGTGTGTATCAGTAAAAAAAGTATACATTTACTTGATATCTAATTTGATATTTAATGAATGCTTGGGCTCAAATTTTGGTGTCTTGAGTGGGGTGGTCTGTTTTACATGGCCACACATTCATTTGTTTGAGTAGGCCTACCAAAATAATTTCTGAGAGAAAATATTGGTGAAAAGGGATGATAGTAAGCATATCGACAATCCAACAATTTCAATTGGCCAGCGATTTTGGCCGAACGGGTTGAACTTCAACACAAAAAAATACTAACACTTCTGAAACTAAAATGTTTTGCTTTGACCTTGATTCACTTTTCGCTAACACATCGCCCCCCCCCCCCCCCCCACACCCACAATCGCATGCAATGTCTGGTCTTTGTCAGCGAAAGTGAACAGCACACACTGGATGTAAGCGAGAAAACGCGTGTGACACACTCACTCACACATAGGGTCCACCCGCTATCTGTCACATTGGGTTGGTTGGGTAAGAGTGAGACATTATCTCTATCTTAAACCCTGCATTTCAGAGTCTCAAAACTCAAGATAAACATTAGAGAATCGTTCTCGATAAACTAAAAGAGAGCGGTGAGCATCCATCAACGCGACTATATAGCCTATATATATCGAGTACCCGGGAAATTCGCATTAAATTGATTGATAGCTAAACCTTTTTAAGGTAAAAATTTTAAGGGTTTGACTTAGTTAGAGTTTAGTTGGTATAAGGGTGCATCAACTGTACGGCCATAATATACCACTCTACCCTATGATAGACTTAGGGAGGAAAAGGAATTTTAAACCGGGTACTCAACATATGACTTGCTAAACATCTATCAAAACCTTTGGCGTTTTTTTTTAGTTTCTGCATGATCAGTGATTAAAGAAAGTTTCCCAGTTGCCGGTACAATATCTATTTTTGCCCACCTACCGTACCCGCCTTGCCGCGTACCTTTACGTACGTACCGTAATAATATTGAATTGAATATAAAAATTTATCCAGAAAAACCGGAAATAGGGTAGAAAAACCCGAAGGAAGTAGCAGATGCTTTTAACCTGTTTTTTTTTAAAATTGCTATAAAATGGTAGAGTGGAACAGACCAACAACATTAGTTACCCTAACGACCCTTTTAAAGATAATAAAACTACATCAAGAACCAATAAAAAAACTTATGACTTTTGCTCAAGAAAACTGAAAAAAGAAATAGTCGAACATTGTATCCATAGTTTAAAAAAAAACACGTCATCATTTTGGGTGGGATGAAATCCCTACAATAGTAATAAAAAAAGTAGTACATATAAAAATGGCCCTTAGTCACTATTTAATCACCAACAGGAACATTTCCAGATAAAATGAAACTCTCTGTTGTCCACCCCCTACACAAAAAAGATGATTTAATAATATCAACAATTATGGCCCATCTCAATATTACCAATATTATAAAAAATTCTAGAGACAATAGTAAAAAAATAGTTTATTTCTTAGAAAATAACAAAATACTGTAAAAAACTCCAACATGGATTTCAAAAAAATAAATCAACAATCACAGCACTAGTAGAAACTAGAAAATCTAGCTCTCAAAGCCATGGATAAAGGGAGTATGCCCTTGGCATATTTCCCGATCTAAGCAAGGCATTTGACTGTGTTCATCACGAGACTATATTAAAAAAAATAGAAATGTATGGCATTTGAGATAATGCACTAAAAGGTTCAAATAATATTTAACCAAGCGTAAAAAAAAAACTAAAATTAGGCATGAAGACGGAAAAGGAAATTGTTCAGAAATTTATTCAGATTGGGTAGAAACCGAAGCAGGAGTGCCTAAAGGCACAGTACCTACTAAGTCCCCCCATTTTTTTATTATACATACATAGGTAAATGATCTCCAAATTTATGGAACATATCAAAGTGATCCTTTTGCTGACGATATCATGCTCTTATCATAGCAAAGTTTTTTTTAACCTAGTTAGGAGTCCAAACTTGCAGCAAATTTAATCCAACATTGGCTTACAACAAATAAACTAGGAATGAATATATCAAAAACAAATTTTATCCAGTTCCATCTATACCAGAAACAAATTGGCAAACTCCCAGAACTAGAGATGGATAAAAATTTCAAAATAGCAGGACTCACAAACACGGGTTTCCTTGGAGTTACAGTAGATGAAAATTGAAATTGGGAAGCACAGTTAAATAAACTGACCCCCAAATTGAGCTCTGTATGCTTTGCACTGAGAGTGATAAGAGATGCCACGGGTGTTCAAACAGCAAAAATTGCTTACCATGCATATTTGGGAAATCATTAGTTAGGTATGGGATACAAATATGGGGTAGCACTACACACATTAATGAATATTTAACTAAAAAAAAGAGCAGTTCGCATCCTGGGAGGCCTTTCATATAGACAATCATGTATACAAACATTTAAAAAAATGAAAATACTTACTGTACCGTGCACCCTATGTATATGAGCTCCTAAACATAATTTTGTAAACAAAAATGGTAAAAATATAACAACAAATGAAAATATTCACCAACATAATACGAGGCAAAAAGGTAATTTACATGCATATCCCCCACAGCAACACGGGATGCCAAAAAAGGCTCACATATAGCGGGGATGACTGTTTTCAAACAGTTTACCAAACAATATAAAACAGATAGATAACACAAAACAGCTCACACAAAAAATATATACCTACCGGGTTTGTAAAAAATGCATTTTATTCAATTGTAGCTTTTAAAGAAAGTCAAATTGAAATCGAAGTAACAGTACGGGACTTCGACAATATAAAAGGCTATGTCCTTAAATTTTTTTTAATATATATATATTTATTTATACATCATTCTCATGCTCATATATTTTAATGTAGCCTATTTTTTAAAGGGGATTTATGATGTTAGTTTTTTGCCTTGTGAGATAGTATAATATATATATGTAAAACTTATTTTTAAAGGGACCTGTGACCTGTAATATCCCCCGGGGACACATATTGTGCGGGGGGTCGCCATTATGCAATAAAAAGAAAGAAAGAAAGAAGCCATTTTGAAATATGCAAATTCAAATTAGACAAAAATCCAAAATCCAAATTTTAAAAAAAAAATGCAAGTTTGTTAAAATTTCCTTGAACGTATTAGTTCGGACATTCGGTATCATTGAAAGCACATCAAAGCTTTTCAAAGTATGAGCACAGAGAGAGTATACGATTGTACTGATTTTGACAGCGAAAGCGCGTGGGCGGAGCCATCTAGCCAGCTGATGTTGACTGCGACATCGGGGAACACACCGGGGGATAGAGATAGAGGCAAACAAGGCTTCACCTTGAGCAAAACTATACTGATCGTTTATCGTGATAGATATATAGTGATAGGATAGAGATAGCGGAAAAAACCAGGGTTTCCCACTTTGAGCGAACTATACCGATACGATATCGTGATCGGTTGCAACTTGAGACAAAACAGATGCCAATGCGCCGAATTTGTGATCGGATCGCAAAAAACACTAAGAAAATGGGGCCCGGTCGTAATGACGTAAAACTTGACTGTAGGCCTACGAGTTTGCGAAGATTCAAAGCTGCCAATGTGAAGACGGGAAGGGTGTTGAAATTGGAGACTACACGCACGCACGTATGAATGAAACAATGACTGTAAATTGGTTCATGAGAAAACACTTCGGCTGGTCGCACACAGGATAAAAACAGCATAAAAAATCGTTTTACTGATCAAGGATAAATGATAATATAAACATGTACATGCCGTATACACATACCATCCCTGTTAGCAGTCACTAAACCGTACGCAGACCAGGGACAAAAAACGTCTACCACTGTGCATCTACTCGGCGAGGCTCAGCAAGTGAACGCATGCTTTCCTTGGCAAAACCCTTTCCCGCCTTCGTTTATCTCGTAAGTCGAGCGCTGGATAATGGACGAGAGCTATAAATAGCCCGGGGATTTCCGCCGAGTAAACGCCGCAAAATTACGAGCTACACTACGTTCCAAAAACATGACTCTTTTCAAAAATTGGGGGCTCAATATGACTTCAAAATACAAATAATGCTGAATTTCAAAGTAACCCAAATAAAATAACATGTGAAGTCCTATATTGATGGTTGGGACCAATGTTTTTGTTCAAAATTTTCCGAATTTCAAACTATCAGAGTTCGAATTGTCGAGGGGGCTACTGTATCTTATCTTTATGAAACTTTATCGAGGCCTAGACCTCATTAAAATATGACGTTAGGCTATATGTATGACCCTATAAGTAGCCTGTCCCTTTTTAAAATTTGTCTGTTTATTGGCCTACCTGAGATCTAAGTAAAATGTTGATTGATAAGAGTGGTAGTGCACAGCAGCCTAACCGTTCATACTCCAGGCTCCAGCTGTGCGTTGTTGAATGATCGCCTCGTTTTTTCTTGTGTGCGTTGTCTGCCTCTTGCCACCACCCCAAGGAGGTCCTCGTAGACAAACTATAAAAAATATAAACGACGTGTCAGACTATGTCTCATCATACTGTCAACGCAAGCTGCCACACATATTAGCACTACACTATACAGCATCGTATTTTCAAAAATTTCAGCTCGACTTTATATGTATGGTAGGCCTAAATAAATATTTTAGAAATGGGGGGGGATAGGGACAAATACAGTAGTGCTACTAGTACTAGAATAGCTTTGCTATATTACGATCTAGTGGCAAGGAAAACGGCAACAATTCCACAGTAGTTGCATCACGCTCCACCGCGAGCTATGCTTCAGTGTTACCTTTCTCACTACTTCCTAATGTGAGAGCGTAGCACGAAAGAAAGATGATAAAGAAGTTCACCTGAGTACACTTTGTCATAGGCCTACACCCGTTACAAACTGGTTTGAGTAGCATTTATTTCACACCAATAGAAAAATAGAAAGCACCAGCAAAATGTGCCGGCACCATGTTAAATGTGGATGTACCGTAGATCGTCCCTATACGGGTTTGCAAAGCTCGATCCAAGTATGGTATTTTTTAGGGGCTGTTTAAAAGTTGGGATGAGATGATGAAGGGGAGGGGGTAATATCCAGCCAGTATTTCTGTATTTTCTTTGCAAACTTCTGCTAACTCATTAGAGAACTCAAGCAAAGAAAAGATGGGCCTAGGCCTATGCTAAAGATAAATTCTCTACATTTTTGCTATAGGCCTACCAGTAAAGCATGCCAGGGATTCTTTTAAATCTTTCGTATTTATTTATTAAAGTGCAGTCCAATTGATTAATTACACCTAAAACATCACTAGTAGTGTGAGCATTAGGGCATGTTGTTGTGGCCATTACTGTGTCCTGAAATACAATTTTAACAGGAGTAAAAAGTGACTTATCTCATCATTTGCAAACTCTGTAGACAGCTGTAAAATGTTATTTATTATCATTTAGTCCTACTACAATTCAGAAATTAAAAAAAAAAAAATTGTTTTCCTTACATACTAGAAAGGCCCCACCATCAATACGTCAACAGAGATAGACCTACAGAATCGTCATAAGATAATAAAATAATACCAAACTTAGGCCCAACAACAGCCTAGATCTAGATAAAATAACAAAATATACTAGCTTCAACCAAAGAATGCAGATGCTCTCGTCTTAAATGGTGGTTTTAATGGTGGAGGGCGTATGGATGCGCGGTCACGCTGAGCTGAGACAAGAGTTATGCTAGGAAAAACAATAATTGAAGCTGCATTCTTTCTTGGAAGACACTAGGCCATTAGTAGCCATGTGATATTTTTGATTTGTATTAAAAAAAAAATGATTTTTGGCCTAGCCCTTTGAATTAAATCAACTTTTTTATTCAAATCAGATTTTTCGATTTTAAAATTAGCAATTCTATCAGTGTTTTAAAACTTTTCAAGTTGGTGAGCGGATCAAATACTTTTGCGTTTCAGAAAATCTAATTTAATTTTTTTTAAGGAAAACTTTTCCTAATATCAGTTTTGACCTCTTGTGTTTGTTGCTCAAAATAGAGAAAAAGTGCATTTGATTTAAATCAACGATTTTTTGGATGAGCGAAACGAAGACTTAATTTCACTTACTTTTTTTTTCTTCACTTTCGTTACCCCAAGAAAAATAGCTTGGGTGTTTTGTTTTTGTTAGTTTTTTTTTCTGTTGTTCGCTCACTACCGGGCAAACGGCATATTATGCGATCTTGATGCAAATTGGAGGGGACCTTTGAAATCTCTGAAAAAGTTTTTGGGGAATAATCGATCAAATATTTCTTATGACTATCGTACTTTTAACGATTTTTTTCAATTTTTAATGTGATATTTTCGTGATATTGCGAAACGGCATATTTAAAACAAAAGTACTTTTCCGTTGAAAGTCTTTTATATTTAAAATAGCGACGTTAAAGGTTCTGTAGGTGTTTCGTTGGCGCAAGTTTTAGCCGGATAAGGAATTTTCGAGGGTTTGTTCAAAATAAATTTTGTTTTCCTGGCCTCCCAAAACCAGATGGAATAGATGTAGAAGTTGTGAATGTCTAATCAAATGTTTTTACTGAATGTCTACATTTTTTTGGGAGGGGATCCCGTTTAAAGAACAAGTACCGTTTTGTGATACAGCCTACTTGAAGAGCTAAGCGACGTTTCATCCAGGATTGTGCCCTACAAAGTTATATCATTTCGCCCCGTGACTAACGCCAAGCGATGGATTTCAAGTAGTGTATAGCCTACCTGTACAAAACATGATATCATCATCATGAAACAAACAAAATTATAGCCCTAGTCAATTCATATTAATCAAAGCATTCAAATAATAATAAATAACACTAATAAAGCTTGGCGCATTGAAAAAAGGTTCTACCCTTTCTGCACGCTCCTCATTTGCCATCCAACCCCACTTTTTGACTGATATCAATTGCGAAAAGCCCCGACTGGGCCCGGGGTTAGAATTGGCCCGGAGCATGGCTCTGCCAAACGTAAAAGGCGATTCAAGAGAAAAAGTCCACCTCGCAAACATCAGCTAGTATAAAGGGTAGTATTTTACACCCTGAAAATAGAGGCAAGCTCTGGCAATCGTCGTCGGGGACCTTTCCCCCTTCCCTTGACGACCCCCCGGCGAGGATGACAACGACACAACGAACGATGACATAGACGATGACGATGACGACCGCGACGTGAGAAACCCCCCTTCCCCCCAATACCCGTGGCTGGTTCTGACCAGCATGGGCCCCTCCCTCCCCCCCCCCCCCCCTTAGGCTAGAGTGGTGCATTATGACCTAACGGTTGACGCGTCCTTAATCCAATGAACCAAACCGAAAAGCCAGATATTTTCTTTGATATTGTATGTAGGCCCCTACTTGTGAACTTGTCAAACAGTCGGTATTGACCACCTCTTCGTAGTGAGGTTCGACCCTTGCCGCACGCTCCCCATTATCAAGTAGTTATGCTACTATTTAACATTGTATTAACGTTAATTGCTTTTACTTTTAGTAGGCCCTATTTAACTTATAATTACACCTCAAATATTGAATTCAGCACGGCAGTCACGGGACAACTGTCATGACGGAACGTAATTTAGATCTCGACCGCAAGGAAATTGGGTTCTCGACCTAGGTTAGGGCCGTGGTGTACGTGGTCGGGAAATGGTCTATTTGCTCATTATTGATTGTTTTGCACCAAAATATGTAGGCCTATAAACTCTGGGGCCCATTTCTGATTTTGATAATATTCGGCGAAGTTTAACATGGGATTTGCCGCGGTCGGGGAATTGGTTACGTGGGCGTCGAGAATAGGTTACGAAAAAAGCCTGGCCTAGGTCGAGAATTGATTCAATACAGCCTCGATTGTTAGTTGATTCAACCAGAAGTATAAACACGAAGATACATTTTGGTACACTACCCTGAACAGCCTCAAATTTCCGGAACGTTTGATACCTTCCCCAAACTAGACCTATGTCGGAGATACAATGGCTGAAATACAGTAAAACATAGAACAAATCATTGGCTAAGGACAAAAGGTGGTCGAGAACTGCATAGCTGACCCTAGTAGGGGGTAACTAACATCCTGAAAGTGATTTTAAGCATGTTTCAAAACCCCAAATTTTCGCCCAGAAAGAATGGTCTCACGCTCTCCACCTCAACCAAAAAATTTTAAGTGTTGTCAGGTCCCTACCCAAACCGGTACTTTTTCGGTTGGTGCGGTCCCAAATTTTAAACACTGTTTATCTCCAATAAAAACAATAACAAACAACTTCAAATGATACATTATTAAAAAATTCACTAACATGTTTCATTTCATTTTGTTTTATAGTTAAATGTAGGCTATAAGTAGTGAGGTGTAACGCGGCCTAGACCTACCGTGCTGATATGTTGTAGGCCTACTCCTTGCAAGTATTCTTAAACAAGAACATAATCAAAAAATCAAAAATTGAATAATCACGTTTTTGCTGTTATATAGTAACAACAAAAAACTTCAAAACCTTTAACCCTCTCTATTTTAAACAAAAGTCCTATTATGTTCAAAAATCCTTTTATATTTAAAATAGCAATAGCGACGTTAAAGGTGTTGTAGGTAGGTGGAGTATTTAAGTGAAAAAAAGGGTTGGTACTACTAAGTAGCCTACTAGGAAACTCAAGCTTTTTCAGGCACGTTGTTGGATGAGCGTAATTTTTTTAAACTAAAAAATCGTAAAATTGTGATTTTTTTTAAGAAAAACTTTTTGATTGCGCTCAAATTTCACACGAATATATTATTCATAAATTTAGGTTCTGTGAAAATTCATCACAGTCGAATAAAGGGTGTAGGCCTAGGTGTTAAAAGTCGGAGAAAGTTTTTAAAAAATTAAAAAAAAATCGTAAAATTGCGATTTTATGAGAAATAATTTTCAATTGCGCTAAAAAACGTGGCAGTCTTAGTTCAGAGATTTCAAAGGTCTTCAGAAAATTTCATCACAATTGGAGTATCGGTTTAGCCCGGAATCGTGTTAACAGACAGACAAAAATAGGCCTGCAAAGAAAAAAAACATTACGGATTTTGTACTCCAATGTACCCCCTAGTGAAATAGAATCTTTGCTTCGCTCGCTACGCTTGCTACGCTCATCCAAAAATTAAAGGAGGCGTGGCCTAAGCGTAAATCACTTCTAACATGGTGGATCATAACAGTGAATTGTCAAGTGTCGTAGCTAACAATCTGTATTAGGTATTTCAAGTGATATTTGTGTATTTTCAACGAACACAATGTAGGCCTAAATAAATTGTTAATAATGAGTCGCTTTTGTTGGATGAGCGTAGCGAGCGAAACGAAGATTCCATTTCACTACACTGGAGAAAAAAATCCGGAATGTTTTTTTTTTTTCTTTTTTTTTCTGTATTATTGTGTGTCTGTTAGCACGATTCCGGCTAAACCGATACTCCAATTGCGATGAAATTTTATGGAGGCCTTCGAAATCTCTGAACCAAGAGCTGCCACGTTTTTGAGCGCAATCGAAAAATTATTTCTCATTAAAATCGCAATTTTACGATTTTTTATGATTTTTAAAAAATTTCTTTAGTTTATAACACCTACATGCTTTATCCGATTTTAATGATTTTTTCACAGAACCTTAATTTTATGAATTAAGGTATACGCGTTTCCAAGCAAAGGGGTTGCTACCTGGTGGCGAAAAATGCAACTGTCCGATCAGTGATAGTCGGAGGAGCGCGCTATGTGCTTACCTGAAGAATACATGTCATTCCGTGTTTGTCACTTATAAATATGTACAATCACAGGTACATTGTCGTTGCTTTCCCAAAATGTTGTTAATTGATGATTATCAAAAGCATGGGGGTGCACCAAAATAATAAAATCGCTCTCCAATATGCGGGATTCGAGACCATGTTTACCAGAATAATATTACTATATTCAGACCTGCGCTAAATGCACCCATGAGACACCAAGGATGGCATTTGTATCCATATTACAATTCTCTAATTATAATATCATAATAAATCATTGGTATTTATAGGCTATATACCAAATATAAGCTAACAGGGTACGATATAAATACTAAATCAAATTCAAACAGTCAAGAATGTTCACAACTCATAGTAAACACACACATACAGTATCCCTCGCTTCTTATGGCACTTTTAATTGAGATATATACTTCTTTCGTTTTGTTATGATAATTTAATATAAATAAAGTCATACTCATAATAACCATTAACAAAACAATAACAAATATAATATTAATTGTATTAGCGCTTATGCTCAAGTCCCAACTCCTTTTCTACCTTATATAATTAATGTAGGCCTACATATACCATTTACCGTCATTGTTCATTACCAATATTTAATACATAATATTTTACATAATAACATAATAAATACGATTTATATTTAACTATAGAATAAGTATAATGATATGACCTACAAGATTTAAAAGCTGTCTGCAGAATTACGGTCATGCCTTTATTGACATACGAAAAAATAAAAATAGGCCATCAGCTTTTCAATGGGCCTCCTTTTCATAAAATGTAATTTTAAAAAACCGGAAGTCCTAAGTGTATACTAGATAAATATATATATAGGCCTACTCCGATTTCGTTTACATTTAAAACGAAGTAGAAAAAGTGCAAAAACAAGTGTAGGGCTATAATTTGAGAATCTCTTTTGATTTGGAAAATCAAACTTAAATTATTAAAATTTATTAGTATTGGCAACATTTCTTGGAAAAATATCATCGATCTTCATCATTCAACATTTTTATATACACTTGTTCTGTATTTAATATTTTTAACAGTGTGGTTTGTTCTTTTCGAGCTCATATCATCAAATAATCTAAATTATTTTTTGGGTAATTTAAAATGCCATTAAATTCCCCGTTATTAACAAGCCGATCCCCAAAACTTACGAATTTTACTAATAAATACGGGGACGATGTGACATAATCAAAATGTTTTCGCAAATGATCAGAAATGTAACAAAAACAAGTTGAAGCCAACTGAATATACAGCGCCCGCCGTAAGCAGCTCGCCTCTATCACTGATCGGTCCGACATGTTGCGTTTTAGTGCTGCCATCTATCTTTGCTTGGAAACGCGTATTCGTGTGAAATTTGAGCGCAATCAAAAAACTATTTCTCATGAAAATCGAAATTTTAAGTTTTTTTTCTTTTTTAAAACAATTCTTTGACTTGTAACACCTACATGCTTTATCCTATTGTAATGATTTTTTCACAGAACCTTAATTTTTTGAATTAATATATTCGTGTAAAATTTGTGTGCAATCGAATAATTATTTCTTAAGGCTATTCCACCGCGTTTTTCTATTTTCCAAATTATGCTACTAAGTCAAAATATAGTGAATGGCTTTGAAACATGGCTATTTTAGAAAATCAAAAATATTTTTTCCAAATTTTTCTGATCCGGTACACGGCCAATATAGCCACCTCAAAATAATTTCAAACTTCAATTCGCCGGGGGAAACACCATTCAACGTAGGGTTTTTGTGCTTTTGTGACATTAATTTTCAACTTTTTTTCTTTGGACTGACTGAGAGAAAACAGATTTATTTTAACAATTGTCTTTCCTGCGAATTTTTTCGTTTGGCGGTACAAATCGGTAAAAATACCGCCAAACGAAAAAATTCGCTGGAAAGACAATTGTTAAAATAAATCTGTTTTCTCTCAGTCAGTCCATAGAAAAACAGTTAAAAATTAATGTCACAAAAGCACAACACCGTACGTTGAATGGTGTGCCCTGGCGAATTGAAGTTTGAAATTATTTTGAGGTGGCTATATTGGCCGTGTACCGGATCAGAAAAATTTGGAAAAAATATTTTTGATTTTCTAAAATAGCCATGTTTCAAAGCCATTCACTATATTTTAACTTAGTAGCATATTTTGGAAAATAGAAAAACGCGGTGGAATAGCCTTTCCTTTTTTAAAATTTTGATTTATTAAAAAAATTTAAAATTTAAAGGGATCGTTCACCTCTTATGTAAAGGTTTACACAGACATCTATTTACCTAAGTAGACTCCATTTACAACAAATGATTGACCAAAAATAATCGTAGTAACGCTAAATTAATTGTTAAATGTGAAAAAGAATATTCTTTTATCTTCCCCACTTATCAGTCGTGGCAAAAAAGTGCACTAGTAGCGGCCGGCAGAGTGTCGAGTGTCGAGGCGAGCTGCGTCATCTTTATTGGGCTATCATTTTAGCACGCGACACAAGTTTTGAAGGGGGGGGTATAAGACATTGATACTCCGGTTTAAATTAGGTCGAAAAAAAACACATGTGCATCTTTTCAAACCGGCTGAGATGGATTTGGTAATTTCTGGATTGATTTACATAACATGTCCATCTGTTATTCACACAAAGCAAAATACAAATACGCCTATACAATCTTGTAATCTCGTGTATGGAGCACAGCAGTCATGTCACTGTTTACAATAGAATAAGCAGGAGAAGGTGAATAACGTACCAATAGGGTGCACTTTCAGTCTTATCTTGAGTCTTGACGATGACTATTTTGTGTATTTGGAACGATCATATTTCCTTTAAACTTTTCATTTAATTTTATTTATTGTCTTGTATTGTCTCTACGCTAGGTACGGCCATTCCATTAGCACAAGTATCGAGTGATTATTACGAAATTATGAAATTCGGTTGTTTCAACAATCGACTTGTTATACGCAAGTGTCTCCCCCCCCTCCCCGGGCTACCAGTCAAAAAATAAATATTTAATGCTGATGCACTATGCCATTACTCTTTGTATGTTGTCCAATATGCTGTTGACGGTGATTTTTTATCTGTTTGTTTGGAATGGTTCTAAATTCAATATATTATGTGCCAGCCTGCATCTACTCGAAAACGATTGTTTATCTGTTTACGGTGCATTTTAATAGTTTAATAGTACAAGCGTAACACGCGAGACTTATTCGGGAGGACCCCGGTTCGAATGTTCCGACTTCCATGGCAACCCCGACATTTACGTTTTTACGAAAACTGACGCTATCCCATTGCTACATTTTTTTAGCAGTATGTTTTCAAACAAGTTTTTTGTTGACCCGTGTTTGTATTGTTAGTGATTGTGAAGCGGGTCTTTCCGCTTTGGTTTTAGTAGAAAAGACTATTTCGCGGATAGACCGGGACCCGCCTAGGGGCGTTTTCACATGGGTAGTGGATGTGCCGTGTTGCAACACATCGCCAGTCAAGAACTGTGGGCGTCCTGTTCTTGGCGCGGCAATGATTTAAAGACCCTATTTCGTAGGGCGGAATATACAAACCAAAAAAAAATACTTAGGTTTAAAGTTTCTTTTTTATATTAACTAACTTGTTAAGAGTGAACGGGCACTTTAAGTTAATTTTAAATTTTAAATTTTAATTTTAAATTTAAAAAAATCTCAACTTGTAATGATTTTTTCACAGAACAACGAAAACCGCTAACACATGGCGCTCAATGGGACAAATTACCTCATTTCCCCAACGCGGCGGGGCTTGACGTTTTCCTGTATTTATTTCTCATATGAAGTGGTTTCTGATGTTTTTAATGGTGGAAAAGTGTTTTAAAAACTTGGCCCCCCCCCCCCGAAAAAGCCCCCCCCCCCCCCCCCCGATTAAGACATTTTTTAACTTCATACCACATCCCGTGGTTGCCCAACTTTCTTGCAGTATAAGGTGCCCGAGGTGTTCTAGCGCACGCTGCCTGGCTGCGGTGCACTAGCCCTGGTAAACTTGACACCAAAATTATTTAAGTTTCAGGGCGCGTCAACCGTTAGGTCATCATGCGGCACTCTAGCCGCAGGGGGTCTGGAAAGAATACTACGATAAAGAATATAGGCCTAAAAATAGGCCGTGCACATTGGCCCCGGGAACTAAGGGAAGAAAGTTTAACACATTTAAACTTTCACACTATCACAATAAGTTCCCCGGGAAAGACAACGGGAAAAATCACAAGTTTAAAATTTTTTTGTACTTACGGAACCAATCGAATCAAGATGTAGGCCTAAAACGTCCCAAACTATTTATCAGTGATTGATGCTTATAAAACCGAGTAATATAGCAAATAAAATTAAAAACAAATATCGAGAAAACAAAAATTTTAATTTAACAACTTAGGACCTTTCTGAATAGTGGAAACCTTTGTCTAGGTCTCGATTTACGTCACGAATTACGTCATCAATCACCCAGTTTTTATCCGTGACGTCACAAGTAGCTTTCCAATAGTCACGCCACAATCGAGACTGTTGAAATCATGTAATAAGAATAAGATCGAAGTGCAAAACTAGGGTTCAGGTCTTGATCATGGCGGACGTTATTAACCCCGTATTTTAAAACCGTACCTTCCATACAAATTTGATCGTACTATTTATTTTAAATTATTACACAACTTTAATAAAATTACTTGCTAGGCCTACTCAACTGATTTGAAGTGTTTGATAACCCCAGGCCGCCATGTTTAGAATGACATAGTGGGTATTTAAAAACGGAAAAAAGTCAAGAATGAGACCAGCAAAAAGTAAAACCAAGTAAGGGGAAACCAAGACAGAATTCCCGAAACGGGTAAATAAAGAACGATTCCTATTATTGTCAAATTTGAAAAAAAACTTCAAAGGGTTTACTAGCATCACTGGTCAAATTTAATGTTCAAAAACGGCACTTAACCTGGGAAATGTTTTAAAAGTTGAAAACATGAACTATAAGTGGCGAAAGGGGTGACGAGCCTAGGCCTACCGGCTGAGATGTTGTACTCACTGCAAGTACCTTTTGGCCTACAATAACATAACGTCATTCCAAAAGCAAAGTGAAGCCTACAAGTGAAAAATAATTTTTACCCAATAGTGTATTGATGGGTCAAAAATTAAATCAAATCCACTGAATTCAAAAGTCTTCGCTTTCTTTGTGGGTAAATCAATTATGTGTTTTACAGTGCTTCAAGTTGGTGTAAGTTTTGTTTTTATTTTAGTGCCACATCCCCCCAAATTTAAGCCCTCCAATTTCTTTTAGGTCAGCGGTGTGAAGTTCTGTCTTTTGGGATTCAACACTATGATGTTGTGAAGTATTTTAGTTGAAAAAATGGAACACAAAATAAGTTTTTCTAACTTTGTACATTAAGATGTTATGAATTTCAAGTCCCCACCCGCACCAAAACTAAAAAAAATATGATAGTGTTAAAATTATGGCTAACAAAATTTGGAGAGTCTTTTTTTTAAGGTTGGGATATGACTTATCAATCCAAAAGAAAAACTGAGATGCACGATAGAAGTGGTTAAAATTGGTTGGGTGTGACACACTGTTATGTTGGGGTGTGAAGTTATTGAATTGCATGATAATGAGGGCTTCATTCAAATAGGAAAAAAAATTTGCCAATAGGCCTACCTATTTTTAGGGAGCCTAAGAAATGCAAAACGCCGCAGTCAACGTTTTTTAAAATGAAAAGAGAGATTGGTAGGTCCCGGAAAACAAATTTGTACTCAAGTCGACTTTGCTAAAATTTTTTCGGCAATCATTCAAGACGAGATTCAAAGAGCGCTTTTGGAGTCATATCAAATTACTGTTTTACGCCTGTCTTGTTTAAAAAGAGATTTTAAAGAGGTCCTTCGGGTTAAAGTGTGACTTGAACATAACAAAATGCAGTGTGGATTCCTAAAAAAGATTTTTGCTGAATAAAGTCGAGTTTTTTAAGTTAAAAAAAGTGTTTATTTTTTCGGATGTCTGGCATCTGTCAAAAATCCTGCCTAGATTTTAAGTCAGTGTTTTTGTCCTGTTTCATTTGCGGTAAAGGGGAAAAAAATCCCGAACGCAGTATTATGCTGAAATGTGTTTTGATGAGAAACCAGTGAAGTAACCCTTTGGCTTAAGATTGCATGCATCTAGTGGCAATTTTGGGGTATTGTCAAGGGAAAGGGAAAAATACAAGAACAAGGGGGGTTTTGGGTAGAGGCTGAATTTTGGATTGATACTGGGAACCTTTTTTACAAAAAAAATTGCCTGGGACCCATGAAAAAACCATGGGTTTTTAAGGGGGGGGAAGGGGATGAAAAAATGGCTTTTTTCAAAATTAAAAATTCAAAAATCAAAAAAAATTTGATCATAAGATTACAAATTTTACATATTGTAGATAAAAGTCCAAATTTTTAATAAAAAAATATATCTCCCCCATTATGTATATCTAACCAGTTTTTTCCCACCTTTGTCTTTCTTTCACAAATTAACCCCCTTTGGTGGGAGGATTTGCCTACCTTTTGGGTTAAGTGATAGGGCCGTAAATTTTTTGTCAAAAAACCCTCAAAAGAATATCTCAAAAAATTGGCCCAGGAGCCCTCAAAAAAGTTGTTGTTAAGGAGAAAGGGGTGGTTTTTACAAAAAGGGGGTTGATAAAACTAAAAAAAGAAACCCGTTTTTAAAATATTTTTTTTAGAACGCCATCTTAATGTGTATTGTAGATTAAGGTCAAAAATTTTAAATTTTAAAAAAAATAAAATTTCACCATATGTAAATCTGATCAATTTGCCCCCTTTTTTCCCATTTTCATAGTTTCCTCAATATTACGAAAGTGTATCGGCCCCATCTTTTGTCCAAATTCTCCAAATTTTCGAATTGGGGACGAAAAAAAGATTTTGTGATGTTTGGGGTCATTTTTACTAATGGACTTTGATCCTATTTTAAAAAATTTTCACTCAATTTTAACGAAATGTAGGTGACCACTCGTTTGTTCAAAATTATCCAATAATAAGAACACGAAAAAAAAGTTTTTTAACCCTAAGGTACGTTTCACCAATGGATTTTGCCCCCATTTTTAAAGTTTACTCAATTTTAACAAAAGTTATCATGGATGACTGTTTTGTCCAAATTACCCTAAAAAAACGAATTAGGACGAAAAAAAGATTTTGTAATCCCTTTGGTAATTTTCATAAAGGGGACTTTGATGCTTTTTTCCACAAATTTACTCAATATTAACGAAAGGTATCTTGTGATCATCGTTTAGTTCAAAATTTTCCAAATATTACGAATTGGGACAAAAATAAGTTTTTAAAACCCCTTTGGGGGACTTTTTTCACAAAAGGTCTTTACCATTTTTAAAATAAGCAAAAATAGCCTATTTAAAAAACAAGCCTAAAATTGGGGGTTTTTGAGTCGGAGTCAACCACCTACTCTCAAATAAAATTTATAATGTTTGAATTATGCACTGTGAAATTTGGCCCGGGGCGTATGCTATTTAATAAGTCACGTTGAGGGTAGCGTTTTTTCCCTCAATCGATCCCTTTCCCTTTTTATGGTATTCATAACTACTGTTTTCTTTTGAAGTAATCTAAAGAAAGAATTTGTAACAAAAAATTAAAAATATGGCAATATCAAACAGAAAATCAACAAATTTACCCCCCCTGCGCCCGCCCCCCGGGGGTAGAATTTGGCCCAGGTATTGCGTAGCTTGCTGATCCACAAAAGACAAAAAAAGCAGGTCCTTCTGCAACATTGGCTGGTTGTGAGGGTCGTCGTCGGGGGCCCCCCCCTTGACGCGGCTTTGATTTGTCCTATCGCCGCCCTGCGTTTGATGTATTCGCTGTGCAAATACGTTTGTGCGTATGTGGGAGGGAGGGGGGGTGGGGGGGGGAGTGATTTTATATTTTAAAGCTTGCGTGTGGTTTTAAATTTAAATCATGGCTAATGCAAATTATTGATAAACGTAAAAATGTTTGGGGATTTTGGTTTTATATTTGAACTGTTTTTTTGGTATCTTTTTTGATAAAGGAATGAGACCCCCCTGGTAACGGAACTACACCAGCGAAGTTAATTTAATAAGCTTGATATGGTTAAAAAACCTACTCTTAATGATGGTCTTATAAAAAAGGGTGATTACAAACAAGGGAGTCTATTTACCCTTTTTTAAACATGTTTCAAAGCAATAGTGTTTAGAATTTCCTTAACGTATTCCTTCACCCAAAGAAATGTGGGGTAAATACATTTTTTTTTAAAAACTTTTTTGAAATTAAACTTTTTTATTTTCAAAGTGCATGACAAAATATGTTCCCAATGCGTGAAGAATAATTATGTTGTACAATTCGTATTTTTGTAATTTGCGACCAAACGAGTGGCAACGTCACTTTCGTTGATGTTTAGTAAATTTTGAAAAAGGGATCAAAGTCTTTTGAGTGATAATGGCCCAAAAACATGACAAATCTTAATTTTGTCCTAATTTTAAAATTGGAAATTTGAACTAAAAGGTGGGCACAAAATACACTTTTTGTTAATATTGAGTAAATTTTGAAAAAAAGCATCAAAGTCCATTCGTGAAAAAATACCCAAAGGTATTACAAAATCTTATTTTCGTCCTAATTCGTTTTTTTGGATAATTTGAGACAAAACGATCATCACATGATAGACTTTTGTAATATGAGTAAAATTTAAAAAATGGGGGCAAGTCCATTGGGAAACAGTACCTTAGGGGTTAAAAAAACTTTTTTTTTCGATGTTTTTATTTTTGGCATAATTTTTTAACAAAAAGGTGGCACACGATCACTTTTGTTAAAATTGAGGAATTTTTTAAAAAAGGATCAAAGTCCATTTTAGTAAAAATTACCCAAAACTCACAATTTGTTTTTGTCCCCAATTCGTAATATTAGGAGAATTTTTTGACAAAAAAAGGGGGGCCGACGATACCTTTGTTTTATTGAGGAAAATTATGAAAAAGGGAAAAAGGGGGCCCTAATCTGATCAATTTAATATGTGAAAAATTTTTTTTTTTTTAAATTAAAGTTTAGACCTTAATCTACTACACATTTATGGCGTTCTAAATATAAATTTTTTTACGGATTTTTTTTATTTTGTTTTATCAACCCTTTTAGTAAAAACCCCCCCTTTTCCCTTTAAACAAGAACTTTTTTGGGGTCCTCGGGCCAATTTTTTTGAGATCATTCTTCTGAGTGTTTCAGACAAAAATTTCCCGGGCCCCATCACTTAACCGTAACGGTAGGGGAATCCTCCCAGCACAGTGGGTAAAATTTTTAAAAAAAGCCAAAAGGGGGCAAAAACTAGTTTAAAAACAGGTGATATATATTTTTTTTTTTTAAAATTTGGGGCTTTTTTCTACAATAATAATAATTTTGTAATTTAGGATCAAATTTAGTTTGAGTTTTTTAATTTTGAATATTTTTAAAAAGTTTTTTTTACCCCCCTTTCCCCCCCTTAAAAGGGGGATTTTTTTATGGCTCCCGAGGCATTTTCTTGTAATATTTTTCTGATATCAATCCAAAAAACAGCCTTTACCCCAAAACCCCTAATTGTTAGGGTAATCCCCCTAGCTAATGGGCCCCTATTGTGAATACGTCTGCGGAACCAAACGTCATCAAGAAAATGGTAGCTCCCCAAACTTCAAACAATAAGGGCAATTAAGTTCGTCGTGATTAGGCAGCATGAATAAGATAAAGGTGCATTAATTATTAATAAAGACATTATTAGTTAAACATCTTTTTTTCTTTAGCCCCTACTTCAAATTTAAACAAAAAATAATCAGGACGAGGTCCAAATTTTATTTAAAAAAAATTACAATGCAACACTTTATTTTATAATAGGGTACCTTTTTTTTTATATATATTTTGCATGCATATTGTTAACTTTCATTTTAGTATGAGTATTTTAAGTATTAAAAAAAATGCCAACCAAATTATAATCTACATACAAAAACTCGTTTTAATGTTATATTTGTGCACTACGTCACACCCCCCCGGCCCCCCAACCTTTCCCTTTTTTTTTTTTCAAAAC
>JAMZAV010009375.1:0-26598 GCA_024449915.1 Sweltsa coloradensis | reverse complement strand
AGTGTGCAGGCCAATTATATTTTTTGCTAAACTTACCAACGGTGCTGAACGTTTGACAGTCACAGGTAATAATTATTACTGATTGCTTAGCCGTACTAAACTGGCTAAACACTGATAGCTTAGGCCAATTATTTATTGCTCAACTGTACCCAACGGTGCTGAACTCTTGACAGTCATAGGCCATATTATTTATTGTTCAATTGTGCCTAACGGTGCTGAACTTTTGCCGCCAAAGGCCATATTATTTATTGCTCAATTGTTCCTGTTATTATTCTGTATACATAACTAATTATTAATAAATGCTATACTCTTAATGTCTTGCGTCTGTGGGTCACTTTCCATCTGGAAGTTCGTTGTTTGTCCTGACCACAAGCTGTATATCCTCTTTCGAACAACGTGGCGCCCAGGCAGATACACCGAGCCAACTTACAGGTGATAGAGCAACCGCCCACATAGATAGACTCTAAATACAATTTTTTTTTTTGTTTAACCCCATCTCACTGAGCAGCCGTGAGCCCTGTCCAGGTTGTCCCTACCCTGTCTGTGGGGACGTGACAGGTTGACGCGTTCTATCCCCCCCCACAAAAAAATTAAAATTAAGTAAATAAAATTGAATATTATAGAATAAATAAAAAAATTAATAAACTACATCACAGGCGTCGCAATAGACCTAACAGGTTGGAGAGCCCTAGTTCTCACGTCGTAGTCCTGAGTCAAAGCTGCTCTTGCCAACACAAACGATGACAAAGACGATGACGACCTCGACGTGAGAACCCTTCTTTCCTCACCCTACCCGTGGCTGGTTCCGACCAGTATGGGGCTTTCAACCCCACTAGCTCTAGGTGAGAGTAACGCTTTGTGACTTGACGGTTGACGCGCCCTTAGTCCAAATTAAGTAAAACTCATACCCGACCCGACATGGTTTTCAGGGGCACATGTGTACTTTTCCGTGTCATGTTTGATGTTGTGCTAGAACAAGATTAAAGGAATGTGAGCTGTCAGTTTATCGTTCGATCATATCTAGCTTGCATGTTCACTCCAATGATAAAGCTGAATTTTTAAAATAGTTTTGCCAATAAGGTATTTTTAGACAAATATAGACATTAATGTGCAGTGCATTGCGTTCGCACAATCCTCTTAATACGCGCCAAAACCCGGCACCTCCACCATTGGATTGGTGGAGGTGCCGAGTAGGACTTTAAAACATTTGTGAATGTAGTTAAACAATAATATGTTTCCTTGGTCCTAGGCTACCTATTCACCTTCTTTGTATACTATGTTTATCAATAAAGACATAGCATCGTACAGGTCCCACTTCTGCGTTGATTTGGCTGCTGAGCCGCTCAGAGGTGGTTTCGTGATAGCCTCCGTTCTCGGGTGTAGCTCGCTGAACAAAACATTCTTGAGTGACCATGTCTGTGTCCCGTGGCTGGTTCTGACCAGTATGAACCCCTCCGCCCCATATCCCCTAGATAATTAGATTGAAAGGAGCATTATGACCTAACGGTTGACGCGCCCTAAACCCAATTAAATTCAACTAAAGAAGACGACGAACATGACAACAAAAACGATGTCAAAGACGATGACGACCACGGCGTGAATTCCCCCCTTTCCTTCCCCCTACCCCTCACCTGTCTGTTCCCGGGATAAAATTGGAACAGAGCATGGCTCTGCTAATCGTAAAAGGCGATATAAGAGAAAAACTCCACCTCGCAAACATCAGCTAATATGAAGGGTAGAATTTTTCTCCCCGAAAATAGAGGCGTGCTCTGGCAATCGTCGTCGGGGACCTTGCCCCCTTTCCTTGACGACCCCTCGACGACGTTGACGACAATGACACATCGAACGATGACGGTGACGGTCGCGACGTGAGAACCCCCCTTTACACCCTTACCCGTGTCTGGTTCTGATCAGCATGGTCCCCTCCCCAAATTACCTAGGCATAAGTTGCGGATTATGACCTAACGGTTAAAGCGCCCTTAATCTAAATCAACAACCAAACTCATTTCCCAAAACCTGTGTCTGGTTACTAGATGTGTTCTGTCGGAAAACATACCCGAAATATTAACAAATAATCCATGAAGTAATATTCGCCTCGCCTTGGACTTGAACAATTAGCTGAGTCGCTTACCAGGCGGGCGCCTCGCATCACTCCTGGTCTATGATGCACTGAGGATTCTGCAGTTAGTAAGTTACCGCTCGTTAGTCATAGTAGAGGGGCTCACCTGTAGCATGTTGGAGACGCGGGCTGTGGTGTTTAGATAACAACATGCATAAAACCAAAGCCCTCAGACTCACTGGCAACACTTGGGCTAGGGGTCAATGTGCTGAGTCGCTTACCAGGCGGGCGCCTCGCATCACTCCTGGTCTATGATGCACTGAGGATTCTGCAGTTAGTAAGTTACCGCTCGTTAGTCATAGTAGAGGGGCTCACCTGTAGCATGTTGGAGACGCGGGCTGTGGTGTTTAGATAACAACATGCATAAAACCAAAGCCCTCAGACTCATGGGCAACACTTGGGCTAGGGGTCAATGTGCTGAGTCGCTTACCAGGCGGGCGCCTCGCATCACTCCTGGTCTATGATGCACTGAGGATGCTGCAGTTAGTAAGTTACCGCTCGTTAGTCATAGTAGAGGGGCTCACCTGTAGCATGTTGGAGACGCGGGCTGTGGTGTTTAGATAACAACATGCATAAAACCAAAGCCCTCAGACTCATGGGCAACACTTGGGCTAGGGGTCAACTGTGCTGATGTCGCTTACCAGGCGGCGCCTCGCCATCACTCCTGGTCTATGATGCACTGAGGATTCTGCAGTTAGTAAGTTACCGCTCGTTAGTCATAGTAGAGGGACTCACCTGTAGCATGTTGGAGACGTGGGCTGTGGTGTTCAGATAACAACATGCATAAAACCAAAGCCCTCAGACTCATGGGCAACACATGGGCTAGGGGTCAATGTGCTGAGTCGCTTACAGGCGGGCGCCTCGCATCACTCCTGGTCTATGATGCACTGAGGATTCTGCAGTTAGTAAGTTACCGCTCGTTAGTCATAGTAGAGGGGCTCACCTGTAGCATGTTGGAGACGCGGGCTGTGGTGTTCAGATAACAACATGAATTAAACCAAAGCCCTCAGACTCATGGGCAACACATGGGCTAGGGGTCAATGTGCTGAGTCGCTTACCAGGCGGGCGCCTCGCATCACTCCTGGTCTATGATGCACTGAGGATTCTGCAGTTAGTAAGTTACCGCTCGTTAGTCATAGTAGAGGGGCTCACCTGTAGCATGTTGGAGACGCGGGCTGTGGTGTTTAGATAACAACATGCATAAAAACCAAAGCCCTCAGACTCATGGGCAACACTTGGGCTAGGGGTCAATGTGCTGAGTCGCTTACCAGGCGGGCGCCTCGCATCACTCCTGGTCTATGATGCACTGAGGATTCTGCAGTTAGTAAGTTACCGCTCGTTAGTCATAGTAGAGGGGCTCACCTGTAGCATGTTGGAGACGCGGGCTGTGTGTGTTCAGATAACAACATGCATTAAACCAAAGCCCTCAGACTCATGGGCAACACTTGGGCTAGGGGTCAATGTGCTGAGTCGCTTTACCAGGCGGGCGCCTCGCATCACTCTGGTCTATGATGCACTGAGGATTCTGCAGTTAGTAAGTTACCGCTCGTTAGTCATAGTAGAGGGGCTCACCTGTAGCATGTTGGAGACGCGGGCTGTGGTGTTCAGATAACAACATACATAAACCAAAGCCCTCAGACTCATGGGCAACACATGGGCTAGGGGTCGACTATGAACACGGGCCTCAGCTGCTATCGCTCCCTCGTCTAATCACGGCGACTAACTTTGTCAATTTCTCATTCAGAGTAATTTATAAAAAAAAATTCATTCTTATTATACACATTTAATTTTTACAAACATCAATTTGTTTCTTAAGCTTCTTTTCCTAACATTAATATCTCAATAATTTTTAATTCTTTTCTAAACTAAGAAAATAATAATAATATCTTCTCACCCACTATAACCTCATTTTACTGTTGAGTGCCCTAAAACAACACTTACTAACAAAATAACTATAAATTCAATTCTTCAACTTACAATTTCACAGGCGGCGCAATGTAACCTATCCGGTTGAAGCGCCCTAGTTCCCCACGTCGTCGTTAAGACTAAGCAAAGCCTCGCAGCTTCTCGTTAATTATTAAATGTCGGTATAAATAACAATTCTGTTAACTCGCATCTTTAAAAGAGTTGCTAAGACTGTCGCGGAGTCGGGTTTAGGCGCTCAGCTTTCTGGATTTTCCGGGCAAACACCCCCGTGTGGGCCCGGGGTGGTATCGGCCCAGAGCATGCTCTGCTAGTCGTACGAGGCGATTCAAGAGAAAAAGTACACCTCGCAAACATCAGCTAGTACGAAGGGTAGTATATTCCTCCCCTAATCTAGAGGCGAGCTCTGGCAATCGTCGGCGGCGACCTTGCCCCCTTCTTTTGACGACCTCCCCGACGACGGTGACTATGACACAACGAAGGATGAAAAAGACGATGATGACCGCGACGTGAGAATCCCTCAATCCTCCCCTTACCCGTGGCTGGTTTCTGACCAGCATGGACCCCTCCTCACCAAATCCCCTTGGCTAGGGTTGTGCATTATGACCTAACGGTTGACGTTCCTAAACTTAATGAATCATAAAATAGAATAATTTTTTTATTAATGTGGTGATACCGGAAATTTAACTAGTCCGATTACTATCGTCTCTATAATTAACTTGTCTTTTAAAACTTAGGAAACAATATAAACAAACTCATGTTAATTACTAACAATATCATAGGCGCGCTCGGTTTGAAGCGCCCTAGAATCTCACGGGATTTTCCATCCCTGTTAAGTCAATCTATCTACCTAGATGAGACGGCTCAACGCTTCACTTGTTAACGCTAGACGCGCCTTAATCTGAATAAACCACGAAACTTCAAGTTTCAAGTTTTTGTTTCTCACGTGAATTATTCTCTTTTTTAAAATGTTCATTTGTCTGTCATTGTTAGTGCTGTTTATTTTGTTTATAGTTTTCTTATCTATATAAATCTTTATTTTATTAATTATCTAATACTAGGAAGCTTCAGAATCGCTTTTTCAGGCGCGTTGTTGGAAGAGCGTAATTTTTTGGATGAGCGAAGCGAAGATTCCATTTCACTACACTGCAGAAAAAATCCGGGATGTTTTTTTTTGTATTTTTTGTGTGTTGTTAACACGATTCCGGCAATACTCCAATTGCCATGAAATTTTATGGAGGCCTTCGAAATCTCTCAACTTAGAACTGCCACGTTTTTGAGCGTAATCGGAAAATTATTTCTCATGAAAATCGCAATTTTACGATTTTTTTCGATTTTTAAAATTTCTTCGACTTATGACACCTACATGGTTTATCTGATTTCAACTATTTTTTTACAGAACCTTAATTTTATGAATTAAGATATTCGTGTGAAATTAGAGTGCTATCGAAAAATTATTTTTATGAAATAGAAATTTTGCGTTTTTTTTCTTTTTTAAAACAATTTTTTGATTTATAACATCTACATGCTTTATCCTATTGTAGTGGGGTCTATAAGCCTAACAATCGTGCAATCGTGAAGAAAGCATAAAAAAATTTGCGAATTTTACTAATATGACCACAAGGAATCCAAAAATCGAGGGCCCCCAAAGTTGAGTTCCTGTAACTTTTTTTAATTGAATTAATAAAATTAATTGATTAATTAACCAACAAAAATTTTTAAGGAGAAACACAGTCGACATTGGTATCAAATGAAAGCTTATTTTACGGAGAATGAATAAATAAAAAAAATTTTTAAAAATTTTAATTAATAAATCTAATTAATTGAATTTTAGTAATATTTTCCCAAACTTTCGATTTATGTATAATTATGTACACCTAAATTCTACCGTTTGTCATAAAAATTTCACCCCTTTACTAACATAATGCCAATAAATCCAAATTTTGATGGCCCCAAACAAAATTCCCTTCAACTCTCAGATTAATGGATTATCGAAATTAATAATTAGATTAATATCAGTTAAATTTTTGACATTCACAAACCACAGTCAACTGTTTGTATCAAATAATAACAAAAAAGCATAATAAAAGAGAAAGTGAGGGCCCCCAAGGTCGGGTTTTTATCACTTTCCATTAATTCAATTTAATTCAATTAACGGCATTTAATCACAAAAATTACAAAATTAATGTCCAAAATAAACACAGCATAGTCGACTTGGGTATCAAATGAAAGCTTTTTTCACGAGTAAAAATGTGTGAAAAATATTTTTAAATTATTAATTAATATCAATTAATTTACATTTTAGTTAAATTATACCACTTTTGACTTTTGTATAGTTATGTACCCAAAAAACTTTCCCGATTGTCATAAAATTTCACCACTTCAAAACATAATCCCAAATTTGAATCCAAATTTGATGGCTTCAAACGAAATTCCTGCAACTCCCAGATTAATGGATTAATGAAATTGAGAATGAGTAGATATTTTTAAAATTGTCTTAACATTCAATTATGCGCTACGATTGACAATTGTAGTATTAAAAACAATATGATCCAATAAACCTAAATAATGATGGGTCCAAACTGAATTTCCACCTTATTATTATTAATTGAATTAAGGGAAATTAATATATTTATTTTAATCAAATGTGTAAATGATCAAAACATAGTCGACTTGGGTACCAAATGAAAGCTTTTTTTATGAATAATTGAAATGTGAAAAAAATGTAAAAATGTGTGTGAATGATTCCGTTAATCACACTTTAATTTAATTAATGAAATTAATGGATAGCATATTAATAAAAAAATATGACTTAGTAAAATTCTGTCAATGTTTTAATACCATACAATTGGCTATTATTTAATACACCAGTTGACTGTGGCCGTGAACTAGCTAATTCTTTGTTTCATTTATAAATAAAATGTTTGTTACAAGAATTTCGTTTGGTGCTATAATTATTTTATTTTATTTTATTGACATCGTGTAAGTAAAGTGATAAGATTTTATGACAATCGGTAGAGTTTTTTATACCTATACATAACCAAAGTGGTAAAATTTTACTAGATTGTAATTAATTAGATGATGAATTAATTAATTAATTGATTAATTAATTAACTAAATATATTTTTTTTACATTTTAATTATTCATAAAAAAAGCTTTTATTGGTACCCAAGTCGACTATTTGTGATCATTTACACATTTGATTAAAATAAATATAATTAATTCCATTAATTCCATTAATAATAATAAGGTGGAATTCAGTTTGGACCCATCATTATTTAGGTTTATTGTGATCCCTATTGTTTTTAATACTACAATTGTCAATCGTAGCGCATAATGAATGTTAAGAAAAATTTTTAAAGGGGATCTATCTCATTCTCAATTTCATTAATCCATTAATCTGGAAGTTGTAAGAATTTCGTTTGGGGCCCTCAAAATTTGGATTAATTGGCATAATGTTATTGAAGTTTGGGGGAAATTTTATGACAATCCCCGGGAAAGTTTTTGGAATACATAACTATACAAAAGTCAAAAGTGGTATAATTTTTCTAAAATGTAATTAATTGGATGATTAATTTAAAAAATGAAAAATTTTTCACACATATTTACTCGTGAATAAGCTTTCATTGATACCCAAGTCGACTATGCTGTGTTATTTTGTACATTAATTTTGTATTTTTTGTGTTAAATGCCGTTAATTGAATTAATTGAATTAATGGGAAAGTGATAAGAACCCGACCTTTGGGCCATCACTTTTCTTTGATTATGCTTGTTTGTTATTATTTGATACATCAGTTGACTGTGGTTGTGAATGTCAAACATTTAACTGGTATTAATGAATTATTAATTTCATTAACCATAATCGAGAGTTGAAGGAATTTTGTTTGGGGCCATCAAAATTAGATTTATTGGCATTATGTTAGTAAAGGGGTGAAATTTTATGACAATCAGTAGAATTTTAGGTGTACTAATTATACATAAATCGAAAGTGGTAAAAAATTTCTAAAATTCGATTAATAGATGATTTATTAATAATTTTTTAATATTTTTTCATTTATTCATTCTCCGTAAAATAAGCTTTCATTTGATACCATTGTCGACTGTGTTGTCTCCTTTAAAAAAAATTTGTTGGTTAATTAATCAATTAATTTTTTAAAAAAAAATTCATAATTTAATAAAAAGGGTAAACAGGGGAAACTTTCAAGCTTGGGGGCCAAAAATTTTTTTTTTTTTTTTTTTTTTGGAAATTTTTTGTTGGTTTAAAATATTATTAATTTTCCCAAAAATTTTTCTGTTTCCCAAAGGGATTTGCAGATTTGTTATTTTTTTTAAAAAAGGTTAAAAAATTTTAAAAAAAAATTTTTAAAATTCATTTTATTTTTTAAAACTTTTTTAAAATTTGCCCCTCAAATTTTTTCAAAAGAATTTTATTTTTTTTTTTTAAAATTGGGGTTTTAAAAAAATTTTTTTTTTTTTTTTTTTTTTTTTAAAAAACAATCGAATTTTTAAGAAAAAAAATTTTAGTTGGGTTAAATTAGTTAAAGAATTATAATTTTTAAAAAAAAAAAAAGGGGAAAAAGGGGCGTTTTTTAGGGGGAAAACAAAGGACTAAAATTCACAAAAAACCCCAAAAAAATTAAGGTGGGGTTTTTTTTTGGTTTTTTGTGTTTTGTTTTTTTTTTTTTTTTGCGCCTTTTGGGAAATTTTCCGGGAAAGGATTTTCGTTTCTTAAAATTTAAAAATTTTAAAAATTCGAAATTTTTCGGGAACTTAGAATGATTATTTTGGGGTTTAAATCGAAAAAAATTTTCAAAAAAATCGAAAATTTTTTCGATTTTTTTAAATTTTTTTGTTGGGTAATTTTCACAGGGAAATTTTAACCAAAAACTTTTTGGGGAAACAAAAAAAATATTAGAATACATTTTGGGTTGAGGGGAAAAAGTATTTTAAAAAAAAAAATTTTTGAAAAGGGGTTTTAAGGCCAAGAAATTTCCAAAGGAAAAAAAGGGCCTTTTTTTTTTTTTTTGTTTTTTTTTTTTTGGTTTTTTTTTTTTTCCTGCTTTTGGGGAATTCTAACCAAAAGGGGGGCTACCACGTAAATTTACAGGGACTTAAATTTTGGGGAATTAGATTTTAAAAAAGGGGTTCCCCAAACCAAGGGAAAATAACCCTTTAATAAAAGTTTTTTACGATTTTTTCCTTTTTTAAGGGAAAAACTAAAAAATTTGGGAAAAAATTTCACCAAAGGGGGGGGGCAAAAAACCAAAGCAGGGAAAATTAAAGATTAAAAAACCCTTTTTAAAAAAATTTAAAAATTTTAAGCCGAATTTCCTAGAAATAAAGAAATTTAATTTTTTTTGTTTTTTGGTAAAAAAACGGGGCCATTTGGGTTTAAAAGGTTGGGCCCTTCAAAAATTTTCTTTGGAAATTGGGGGTTATGGTTTAGCCTTACTTGAAAAAAAAATTAAATTACCCAGAAAAAAAATAAAAAAAAATTTTATTTTTTTTCCGTGAATAAAAACCAAATTGACGCCTTAGTTTGCAACTCAATAAAAATTTTCCGAAAAAAAATTGAAAAGTAAAAATTCCCCCCCCCAAAAAAAATTTTTCTCCATCCCCCTTTTTTTCCCCTGTTAAAAAATTTTCTTAACTCCCCTCTTCTTTTTTTTTCCTTCTTTTTTTCAATTTAATTTTCTTCCCCTTCTGTTCCCCTTAAAGGTTTTATCCGGTTTTTTCTCCCTTTTGGGGCTCCTTCCCCCCTTTTCCTCCTCTTTTCCCAAAATTTTCCAAAAAGTTCATTTTCCCCCTTCCCAAAGGTGTTGTGAGTAAAATTCCAGCTTGGGGTTTTCTTTATCTTTTTCAAGTTTAAAAATGGGGAAAAAATTAAAATTGTTTTAATTTCAACTATAAAAAATTATAATAATAAAAACCCAAAAGGACCCCACTCCACCTTTTGTTTTGAAGACGTCCTATACCCAAACGGGACTTTTTGGACGCTTTAGTCAAACCCAAAAACTTGTTTAAATACGGGGAATAACACAAAAGGGACGTGGACTCCCCCGGGGGAGTGACAGCAGCGAAAAACTCGGTTCGCGAGTGAGGACTCCAGGAAAACACTCGTGGAGTGAAGGCCTCTGGGGATGGGAGAGCAAATTTCCCGAAACGTCGGAGAGGGGGGGAAATTAGTGCCCTCTTCTTTAATAAATTTTTCCCGGGGAAAAAAGCCCCAGAAAAAACAATATGTTTATTAAATTAATATATAAAATTTTAGATATATCAAATATAAATAAATCTAAAATATATATATAAAAATATAAAATATAATAAATATATAAAAATAATTAAAATAAGCACCCTGCAAAAATTGCAGAAGAGCCCAAATGGATTTGGTCGGTAAAAAATAGGGGTCCCCCCCCCCTTTCCGACCCGCCCCAACCCCCCAAACCGGGGCCCCCTTGCCCCCGGCACCTAAACCCGTGAGCCCCCTTTTGCGTTCCACCCTTTGAAATAATATTTTTAAATTAGAAAACCCTAAAAAACTACAATTCGTGGGGTTCGAAATTTTTTGCCCAAAAACGGTTGACGCACCATGAAACCTCATAACCTTAAACTTCTTTTATCAAAAACATTCCCAAATTTTGTAAAAAAATAAAACCATCCATACAAAAAAAAAAGCATTAAGATCTAAGAAAAAGAGTTTACTTATATGTTCCCAAACTTTTCCCCGTGGCGGTTTTCTGCCCAGCAGGGGATTTTACTCCCATATCCCCTAAGGCCAGATGGCGCATTATGGCCAAATGGTTAAAATTTAAACCCCCAAAAAACATTATACCCGTATTAGTAACTACAGAACATTGACAAATAATCGAAAACCCCCGTTTTGGGCGGGGGGTAAAATTTGGGCCCAAAGACCCATGGCTCTGTAATAAAAAGGGCCCCCCTTGCCAGAGAGCCCATCTCGCAAATATCAGCTAGTGTAGGGCGTATACCCCCCCAAAATTTAAGGCGAGCTCGGGCATCGTCGTCGGGGCCCCTACCCTTTTCCCCTTACGACGATGACAATTACATCAAAAAACGATGACATAGACGTTGACGACCGCGACGGGGAGTTTCGCATATTACCTAAAAATTTAAAAGGGCCCCTTTTTAATCCATCGACTTTTAAAACTATAAAATTTTAACAATTTAAAATCAAAAAAAAAGTGTAAACCGGGCATTTAAAAATCCCGTCGCTTTTTTAAATTTAAACTCTGGTGATTTTCAAACGCTGGGAACCACTGTGGGGCTCCAGCTCCGGAACGAATTTTACTTTATAATATAGACATCTTGTATTATTTTTAAATAAAGATTTCACAAGGGGTTTTACAAGGGGAATTTCTGTTTTGCAAGGGCATCTATAAACCCAAATTGTTTTTTTTAGTACCCAGATGATCTTTCCAAAGGGACGTGCTTTTAAACAAACCTTATCTTTTAAAAATTTAGAAAGAAATGTAACATGAAACATTTCCATAAATTTTTTCTTAAACCCCCCCCAATGTCACAGGGGGGCCCGCCAAAATGATCTTACCGGTTGAAGCCCCCTAGTTTCTAGCAGGGTTCCCAATTTGGTCCGCAAAAGGGTCCATGGCTCGATTACTGATTTTGTCAAAAGAAATTGAAAAACGGTGACTTTAAAAGGCCTCAAAAGCAAACGAGGCAAAAAATTAAAATTTAAAAGGTGGTTCCGAACCCGCCTTGTTGATTCTAGGCGGTACGCGGGGGGAAAATTCGTGTCCAGCTTGTTTTGATGGGTTTTTTTCCAACTAAAAAAATTCCGATCTCTATTTGGGTTTTTTCGCTCGTCGATGGTGTTGGGCCAAAAACAGGGTTTGGGCTTGGTCGGTTTAAAATTTAAAGTCCCCTACTAAAAAATCAGTTCTGGACTGTTTGGGGTACTCTTTAAAATAGAGTTTTAGAAATGTTTTTTGATTAGCATACTTTTAAATTTTAATTAAAAACGTTGCGAAGAGCAACGTTAAACTTTTTTTTTCAAAATAAAAGTCACAAAATGAATTAATTTATTTGGAACATTGGTAGAAACAATGTACAATAAATGTATTTTTGTTCAATATACTGTTGTCAATATGGGGAATCAGGAGATTTCCCTATTTTTAAAAAAACCACAACCTAGATCTGCTTTATACAAAAGGGTTTTAAAATTTTTTTTAAATTCCCCCTTGGGCCCGGGGTGGGAATTTGGCCCAGAGCAGGGCTCTGCTAATCGAAAAAGGCGTTAAAAAGGGGGAAAAAGTCCACCTCGCAAACACACAAAAAAGAGGGGGAAGTATTTTACTTCACAAAACGGGACGCGACCCTCGGGGCAATGGGTCGCCCCGGGGACCTTGCCCCCTTTTCCCTTGGACCCCCCCCCCGGCGCCCCCCCGATGACAATGACAAACAAACGTGACAAAGACGTTTCCGACCGCGACAGAGAAACCCTTTTTCCCCCCCCTTTTCCCGGGCTGGTTTGACCAGCGGGGCCCCTTTTCCCCCCCCCCCCCCCCCTTTAGGCAGAGTGGGCATTAGGGGCCCTAAGGGTTGACGCGTCCTTAACCCCAAATAAACAAAATTTTTTAAAAACTTTTTGGCCCCCGTCGGGCCCCCGGGGGAGGAGGGCCCAGAGTTGGCTCTGCTATTCGTACAGGCGATTAAAGGGAAAAAACCCGTCCATCCCGAAAACATCTGCTTTTAAGGAAGGGGTTTTTAATTTCCCAAAAAAAAGGCCCTCGGGTTTAATCTTTCGCGAGGACCCTGCCCCCTCCCCTTAACGATTTCCCCCGACGAAGCAAACAATGACATATGAACGGAGAAAAAAAGGGGAATGACGACCGTACCTGAGAACCCCCTTTTTTTCCCCCTTCTTCCCCAAACCCGGGGCGGGTTTCGGGCCCACATGACCTCCTCCCCCCATATCCCCAGGCTGGAGTAGCCTAAAATTAACTACCCGGTGTTTCGAAGCTGCGGAGGGCAAAAGGGGTTTGATTGAATCTCCTTTGGCCGTATCGGAAACGTGGCGGCCAATTTTACTAAACACGCAAAAATAGGGGCGGCCCCGGCAAGCTTTTGTGGGGACACCCCCCCCAAACCAAAACCCTCCCCCCTCCCCCCCTGTCTTTCCCTGCCCCCGGCCCTGTTGTCTTTCACAGCCACAAAACTCCCACCCCGCCCCCGGCCCCCTTTCACCACGCCCTTTCCCCTTGCGTGTGGCGGGTTTTCTGACCAGTACAGGCCTGTCCCCCCCGCGTCCCCCCGTGTCTCCCCTTACGTTCCTCCCTGCTTTAAACTAACTAATAATAAACTACCATATATGCACAGGAAAACGCAGTATGACCTAACGGTTGACGCACCCTAAAACATAATCCCTTTTAAAAATTTCAAATTCTTTTTTCCTTTATTTTCCATTTTTAAAAATAATTTTTTTGGCTATTACTATCATCACAATCTTTTTTCCTTTTTATAAATCTGGGAAATTTGTAACCCATAAACTTCACAGCATAAACACCTTTCCCTTTAAACCTTACAAATCAAAAGGCAGCGAAATTTAAACCAACCCCCCCCTGATTCGCCCTGGGTAACCACGTCGTCGTAAACTGGGCCCTGGCACTGGGGGGGGGGTAGGATCGGCCAAGAGCAGGGCCCTCTTCTAAACGTTCACGCCGATTAAAGAGAAAAAGCTTATTCGAAATTGGGATATATGAATGGTAGCTTACCCCCCGTAATTTGAACCCGAGCTCTGGGGGTCGTCTGGGAATCACCTCCCCCTTCCCATGACGACCTAGGTAAAATCCAATATAAATATATAGTTTAATTTTTTTATAAAAATTTTTTTTTTGATATACCCCCGCAACTGTGGGTTTTTTTTAGCACCCCGGGTACTAGTCAGCGGCGCCCTATGGCCACCCAAGATGTTTGGGTTTTTTTGGGGAAATAAAGTTTTCCCGTGGAAAAATTTAAATTTGGCCCCCTTTCTAAAAAAATTTTTAAAGGTGAGTGAATAAAAAAAAAGGATCTTTTTGGGGACTGGGGCTGAGTTTTCCCCAATAATTCTGGAAAGGAAATCCCTGGGGAAATTTCAGTTAAGGATTTTCAGGGGCGGTATTAAATCGAGGACGTAACAAATTAAATTTTTCGCGAGGGGACGCGTGGGGAAAACTATTTTGGGTTTACATTTTTTATTATTACGAACCCCCCCCATTGTTGTCGTCCTAAATGAAAGTAAAAATTATTTGCCTCCCGTCTGGGCCCCGGGGTAGAATTAGACCATACCCAGGCTTTGCTAATCGTAAAAAGGCGATTCAAGAAAAAAAAAGTCCACCCCCAAAAAACTCGCTAGTTAGAAGGGTAGTATAACTTTTACTCCCCAAATCTAGGGCGAGCTCTGGCAACCCTTCTTTGGGGGCCCTTCCCCCCTTTCACTTAAACCCCCCTGGGACGACGATGACGACAATGACCCCCACAAAAACGAGGAAAAAGGAAAAGGGCGACCGCGGCGTGAGAAACCCCCCCTTCTCCCCCTTTTCCCCCTGGCGGGTTCTGCCCCGCATGGGTCCTCCTCCCCCCCCCCTTTGGGGCTACAGGGGTGCATTAGGGACCTAAGGGTTAAGCGTCCTTAATTAAAATAAACAAAAAAAAAAACCTTTTACACTTTTGGGCCCTTTCATAGCCCAAAAAGGGCCCTTTTATAAAAAAACCCCTTTAAAAAATAAAAATTTTTGGGGAAAATAAAAAAGTCGTATTTAAAGGGTTCTACCCATTAAATTAGTTATAACAGATTTATTCGAAAAACCCCTACAGTCAAACCACGATATTTTAAACCCAGAGAAAAAGGTTATTCAAATATGTGCCCAAAATTGATAAACCCTTTAACCGTACATCAGTGCTAGCAGAATGTACCAATTGATGCCTTGCGAAACCGCAATTTGATTCCCCAAATTTCATATGAAGAATTTTCTATATAGATAAAGGCGACAAATTTTCCCAAATTTTCTCACCCAAAAGTTATTATTTGAAAATTTTCAAAATTCACATAATACACTTTTCCCTTTAAATTTTTTCTTTATTTTCTTTTTCATAAAAAAACTTTTTTTTTTGGGATTAACTATCATCATCATCATTTTTTTTTTACCCCCCCATTACAACTTTAAATAACACCTGGCGCAGTATGCCAAAACCGGGGTTTAAGCGCCCTTGTTTCTCAGTGTGATAACATTGAGGAAGTAAAAGGCTGTAGCCAGGTTCACCCAAAAATAGGGCTTGGTAATATCTTTTCCCAATGTTTAAATTGCTGTTTCTTGTGTTTTTGATACATAAATTTGTAGTTTTTTAAAACCCATAGCTAAGAAGCATTGAAACTTGAGGTACTGTTTTCGTGATTTACCGACGCTTTTTAATTTTTTTAATATTGCTTTTTTCACAAAAATTTTATGTTAAACATTTCGTATTTAACGAAAAAAAAAATTTATTTTGGGTTTAAATTTTCTTTTTAACGAAAAAAAAAGGGCCAACTTCATCTCCCAACAACATGGCGGGCTACAAATACGAGGCTTTTTTAAAAACTATTGCAAAATAAAAGGTCAATAAGTAACATTAAATTTGGAGTTCACGAAATATGACATTTCCTCAAAGGGTATATACAGCACCAAAAATGCTTGAGAAATTTTTTCCCAAAACACAAATTTTAAAAAACGTAAAGTTGAGGGTTCATCGGGGCGCTTGATAATTATGTTTTTACGGGTCAAGCTTGAACTTTCAATTTTAAATCAAAAAAATTTGGCCTACAAAAGTTTGCTAAAATTTTCCCCAAAAATTCAAAAAAACCCCTCCCTTAAAAAAAAGGGTTTTTTTTTTGCTACACAGCCACAGTAGGCCTATTGAGGGAAAAAAATGTTAAAAAATTTAAAAAGGGAAATTATAGATTCATGGATATAACTAAAACTTTTTTCCCAACATCGTTTGGGTTGGGTAAAGGGGGTTTCCCCTTTTAAAATTTTTGGGCCCATCACCGAATCAGCCCCGGCCTGCCCAACTGGCCCCTCTTTTTCTTTCCTCATTTTTTTGTCGTCACAAAGCTCTCTCCATTTTTTCCCGGTCCCCCCCACAATCTTCTCTCTCTTCAACCACAAACCCACCCCTTTCCTCCCCCACACAAACCTGCATTTGATTTCCCTACCCTATCTCGAGGTCTCCCACTTTTTCATTTCATTCTTTGTTCAAATGCCGCCCTTGGGGATTGTTCTTCTCCATACTCCTCACATGGGCCCCTCCATCGTAGCGCTCCTTCCCCATCGGCTCTCTACTCCTACTTTCTTTCCCTTTTTCATAAATACTTCGTATCTTTTCCAACTTTTTACAAACCTGCCACACTGCGTATTAAAAACATCTCAGCTGCCCGGGATCAGAGGGAACCCTATAGCGAAAATATATAATATATATATATATATATATATATATAAAATTATATATATAATATAAAGGGTTTTCGTTTTATGTTTTGGGCCCTGCCGTTCTGTAGGGACAAGTGTTTTTCAATTAACCCAAACCCTCAATCGCGCCTGCAGCCAGCGGAACCCCTGGACTTCCAGAAAGATTTACAAAACCCAAACCGATGTCGTGCAAAATTTATCGGGGGTAGGGGTGTAATTTTTCATTTACTAAGTTACCTGTCTGACCTAAAATGTTTTGGGGCATATCAGGTCGTGTGGGGCGTTGCCCGTGAAAAACAATGCGCGACAACGCCCAAAACAAAAGCCCCGTGGCCAGCCAAATATAGGAATACCATTGCCTAGAATAAAGTATATAAATTTTAAATTTAAAAAAGTCACATGCAAAACAAATACAAACCCAAAAAATAATCCCTGTGGCTATTTTCCGTACCTAAGTAAATACGTTTTTTGTTAACAAACTTAGGCCTACTGAACTAAAGGCAAAGGGATTTGCTTTGCTGCAGGGCCCCTTTTAAATTTGCCCCTTTAGACCCTTAAAAAAAGCGTACGTAAACATTGGAAGAAATATCCCCCCCCTGCTTGAGACTTACAACTTTTCAAGGTTTTTATTTTCGACCCTTTAAGTGCCCCGCAGTACGGAGCCTAATTTAAAAAAGCCCGGGCCAAATAAAAAAGGTTTAAAGATAGGTCCACGCTTGCTAACCTCAAATTCGATAGCCCAAAAACCCTGGGTTTTTTTGTCTTTTTCGCCCTTTAGCTTTTGGCAAAACAAATTTAAAAGAGTCCCGGCGTTAGGGCCTACCGGGAAGATGTCGTCGAGTTTGTAATAAAATCTCCTTTTATTATACTGCCCCCAATAGGGTCTACAAAACCATAAAAAAGTTATTAACTCTGTTTTTTGAATCTATAAAAAAAAGAATATAAAAAGTTTTAAAGTTTAGATGAAAACTCCCGGCCCAGGGCCCAGGCCTGGGTCATAACTCATGTAAAGTAATGTTGGTAACCCCCACTTTAAATCAGTTCAGTCTATGTAACTGGGGTTTAGGTGCTAATAGACAATACAAAATATGTAGGCCTATTTTTAAAGAAACCCGGCCTTCAATAGGCTTTTTCACATCGGCAATTGGGGCCGCGAGAAATGACCATGGCCCTTTCCCCCTTTGCCTCCTTTACTGTATCAGTTTCTCTGCTCCCAGAAAATATAGCTCCCTCACTTTCCTTTAACCAGTTTAAAACAAGAAATATAGCCTTCAAAAGGGTTTTCTTTAAAATAGTCACCCCAATTTTAAGCTTTTTAAAAACCAATTATAATTTTTGAAAACAAAAACAAGGTTTCTTTTGACAGATGACATATCAAGTTTGAAAAATTGTTCCCAAACTTTCGAGTTTGTAAATAGGCGCTTGTTTAAAGAAAAAAATCCCATCATCATGCGATAAATTTGGTCTATAAAAGTCGAATTTAATCACACATTAATAAACGATTTTCTCGACAGTCGAAAATTTCATCCGATGATAAAATAAAACGTAGCCGGGGGAAAAAAATCGAAATGCATGAAGCAATCTAGAAAAAAGACCCGGAATCGGAAACCCAAAAATAAGGGAAAAAGACCAAAAAAAAGAGACCCCGAACGACCCTTGAAAACTATTCGGATAGGTCCTTTTGGGTTTCATTTCGCACTTTCCCAGTCTGTTTCATTTCTCTGGCTAAATTCCCTTTTATTTTGTAAATTTTAGAAAGGAAAATTTAATCAATATAAGTTTGGTTTCAAACGAAGAAAATTTGGGCCCATGTTTTTACGTGGGGTTTTTGGGGGTGATTTCTTTTTGTGATTGTAAACAACCATTGTTTTTTTTTCATCGGGGGATCGTAGACCTAGGGCCTTGGCTGGTTTTGGTTTTTTTTCTCTGCCCAAAAATATGTCGTTTCCCATAGGCAAAATTGTGGGGTCAAAAAAGGGGTTTGGGAAAGGTTCACGGGATACCATTTGATTCCCAAAACCCACAAACTATCATTTTAAGCTTTATTAACCCCAAAATTTCGTTCGCCCTTAAACACGGGAAAAAAACCCACGCTCAAATTTTTTTTGTCCCCACGTGACAAATTAAAGTGGTTCCCGCGAGTGGGAAAAAGCGGACTCAAAAAGTATAATATTATTATTTATTTAAAAGCTTTTAAAAAAAGGGCCTAGTTATATTTTTTATATCAGTAATCTTACAAAATGTAGTTTATTTTTCTACGGGAAGTATTAATTTTAATTTTTTTTAAATTTCTACATTTTTGGAAAACCTTTTTTTATTTGGGAAATTTTTTTTTGGTACGTTGCTAACCCGACCCAGTTAATTTTTTGCCAAACCCCGGAAATCGAAACGTTCCATCAAAAAAACACGTTAAACACTAAAATTGGCTAATGGGCTAATGGGGCGAAATAATGTGAAAATTTTGTTTAAAAAATTCAACTTCAAAATGATTTGGGTTTTATGTAATTTTTAAAAAATAAATATACCCATGTAATAGTTGGAAACTTCTTCTTGAGATTTGGCCCCCCCCGTATTTGGGTTGGCAAAAATGGGACGGGGTCCTTTTTCTTCTGATCGATTTTGGACGTCGGAGAACTGCCCCCTTTGAAAATTTTTCTACAAAAATACACAGTAAAATTTCATACACATGCTATTTACAGAAAGTCAATTTCAATCAAGAAATATTTGGGAGTAGACTTTTTAAAAAAATTAAAAAGTGTCCCCAATTTCCCTACAAAACTTTTACCCCTCGCTTTGAGTCGGCGTGCTATCTGCTGGGGTTAAAGAAGCGGGGCGGCCCCTATGGACCACCTTGCTCTGTGGTCGCAGTTGGGGCCAAAGGTTTTGGGCGTTCGTTTTTTAACGAAAAGGGCGCCGGTTCGAGTCCCGGATGTGAAAATTTTTTTTTTTACCTTTTTTTATTGATCCCCTTATTTTTTGTTTTTCTCTTAAACGAAACGGGTTTTCGATTTTTAACTTTTTATTTAAAAAATTTCTCGAACAAAAAGACATTCTTCCCCAACTTTGGGTATAGAGCTAGTTTTTGGGGGTATAGTGTAATTTAAATTTTGCTTTTTTTTTGGCTTCAGGCCCGCGCACTGCGCCCAAAATTTAGTTTTTTTAAAAATGAAATTTTTTTTTCCAAATATTACAAAGGGGGCCCCACATGACATACATAATAAATTTGCCATATTTAGAACAGATTGAATTGGGAAAAAATTTCCCCAATTAAAATAATAATACTAAAAATTGGAACGAATTTGTGATAGGTCCTCAATAATCATTACTTATAAATTTTCTCGTTATTCTGTGTAGGGCCTATAAGGGTTTTCTTTGTTTTAAAATTTTTAAAAAAGTTTTTTTTTCGACTTTTTTTAAAGTTAAACATTCGAACTTTCGTGTTGTAATACTGAGAGGCCGCCAAACCCAATTTTTAAAATTTTTGCCCCCCTATACTACGTTACCAAAGGAGTTCACTATAAATTTGGGCAAAACGAGCGCGGTTTCGAAGAAGCGTCACGCAGCGTTGCCAACCCCCACTGTTGCTCCCGGGTTTTTACAATATGTTTACTTTTTGGGCGGTAAAATTGAAAATCCAGTATGGTAAAATTTTATTTTGCAAATACATTTTTTTTCAGTGTTTAAATTCCTGCAAATTTATACATAATTAAGTCATTTTTTCCTTGCGGTTCGTGTACTTTTTAGTACCCTTTTTTTTTGGAAAAATGTAGGGTTTTTTTCCTTGCAATGTTAAATTTATTGATTAATATTTCTTAACGTCTCATATTTAAAGCACTTTTGGGTAATCGGACGATTAGTGGTGATTTATGGGGAATGAAAATAGAAAAAGAAGGGAGGAGGGGAAAAACCCCGGGACCGGGACGTAGGGCCCATCCCTTTTGAAAAGTCCAAGGGGCCAAAGGCTAAAAACCCCTCCCACAGGACGGGGTAAAAATTTACAGTAAAATAGGTTTTCCCCCACTAACCCGGGCTGCCCAGCAGACGACAAAGGGGAACGAAGCCGTTACACAGCTTTCGAACCCTCCATCTGCTCTAACCAGCGGGTTTCCAAAAGTTAAAGATAGGGTTTTCTTGATTTTTATTTTGAAAAAACTCCGAAAGGAAGCTTGGGAACCCCCTTTTGCTTTTGTTTTAAAAAAGCAACTATTAAGAGTATATATTATGAATTTCAGCCAAATTTTACGACGGGGCAAGTTTCAACGGATCGACTTTTTAAAAATTTTTTAAAAGAACAAAACTTCAAAGGGAAAAAATTTTTTTTAAATTTGAAATGAGAAAATTTTTTGAAAAAATTCATTTTTTTTTTTTTAAAAACCGCACTCTCGTTTCCTTTAATATCAAATTACAATTAATTGGGTGAAACGTAGCCCAGCGAAACGAAAACTTTAATTTCACTAACCCAGGGAAAAAAATTTTTGCCCCCAAAGTTTTTATGTTCTTTTTTTTTTTTTTTTCTGGGCTGTTTGTTCGCACGACTCCGGGCAAAAGGCATATGCTCTTGATAAATTTTTAGGGACCTTCGAAATCTTGAAATTTGACGGTTTCCACGGGGTTTTTTGGGTTTTAATTTGAAGAAATTTTTTTTCATGAATATCCCTACTTTTACGATTTTTTTTTGATTTTAAGTGCGATATTTTTGTGACATTTTTTCCCATTCTAACCAAACGGGGGGGGTAGAACGTTCATATTTCATATGGACTTAAGGGTTTTAGTGATTTATTTGCTTTTTTTAAAGAAAAAATTGGAAAAAAATTTAAAAAAAACCCAAAAAAAGGAAAAAACCCCTATAAATAAGGGGGGTTTAAATTAAGTTTTTTTTATATATTTAATTTTACAAATTAAACAATAACAATTAAAAAACTTGACAAAAGGGCCCTCAATTTTCGTTTAAAAAACAAATTGATAATAAAAAGATCCCACGCAAAAATTAAAAAAATTTACAAAAAAACTCATCCATCAACGCGACGGGAATTTAGCGTTTTTTCCCATTTTTTAAAAAACCCCCATAAACTCAAAAAAACATAAAAAAATCCTGCGCAAAAATGACCTGACTTTTGGGAATGCCCTGGTTTTTAATGTCGTATTTAATTGGGCATCTCAATGAAAAAATAAGAAACTGGTTTGTTAAACGAGACGCTTTTTTTTAATAAAAGGGCAAAATTATTTCGAAGCGCAATTTTCCCCCCCAAAAAAACACGGGACACAGGTTTTTAATTTTTTTTTGCTTTTCCCCCCTGCAAAAAAAGTTTTTAAAAAATGAGTGGGGTTTACTTTTCAATAGGTTTTTTTTTTATTTATTTTTTTACCAAATTAAATAATAAAATATACTATTTATTTACTTCAAAAGTAAAGGGGGTGCACAATATCCTAACCCCTTTAAAGCGCCTGTTCCGGCCCCCCTGTTTTGGGCCCGGGGTGGGAAATTTTGGGCCCAAAAGCATGGCCTTTCTTTAAACGTACAAGGCGATTCAAGGGAAAAAAAATCCACCTTTGCAAAAAATAAACTAGTATAATTGGGAGAATATTATTCCCCCAATCAGAGGGGGAGCTCTGGCAATCGGGCGCCCCGGGGGCCCTTTTCCCCTTCCCCTTTACGCCCCCTCGGGCGACTATGAAAGACAATTACACCACAAACGGTGACCAAAAAACAAGACGCCCCCGCGTGAGAATCCCCTTTCCCCTCTTACCCGTGGCGGGGTTTTGACCAGAGGGCCCTTCCTCCCTCCCACCCCCCTTGGGGTTTGAGTGGGCATTAAAAGAAACCCTTAAAGGTTGACGCGTTTTTTAAACCAAAAAAAAATAGAAAATAAATCACCCCATATTAACCCGGTACATATTTTTGAAATTTATTTTATTTTCCATTCACATAAAATAAACCCCTTTTTTTTGCTAAAAACATCATCATTTTTTTCCCTTTTATACCCTTTGGAAACATCTTAAAACATCAAAAAACCCCCATTTTTAAATCGTCTCATCCAAATTTTTTTTTCACCAAACCCGGGGCAATATTACCTAACCGGTTGAAACCCCCCTAACGTTTTCTGACCGGGCGGGCGAACCTTCAGTATCAGGGGACGTCGTAAACGTTTTTTTTTTGACTGCTACCCGCAAAAACTTCCCCTCTGTGCTTGCCTGCTTAAACCTCCCTACTTAGTTTATTTTTTTCAAACTATCGAAGCCTGCTTAAACATTGGCTTCCCCCCCTGCCTACTTAACGGGCATGCGTTTTGAAGTCGCTGTCAAAACCCTAAAAGGCGGAAAATGAAAACTAGTGGGGCCATTTTTATTATGTTTTTTTTTGGCCCCCTCACCGCCACTAAAGTAAAAATAAGCATCCGATGGGAGCGGGCAAAACCCCCGAGATTTTGGGGTAGCTAAGTCTTTTTTTAAAAAATTTTTAAACAAAAAAACTTTCCTTTTGTTTGTTAGTCCCTGTGCGTTGTATTCTCGTTTTGATTTACTTTTTAAAGAAAAGGAAGAAATTTTTTTTATTGTTTTTTTGGACAAAAATTTCAAAATTTTTCCCAAACTCGTTCCCCTAGAAAAAGGTACTTGGCTCTTTGTTTTGCCAAAAGGCGAAAACTAAAAGGGAGTTTGACTTTCATTTAATTTAAAATTTTCACAAGAAAAGAAAAATCCTAGGTGCAAGTCACTGTGGAGAAAGGGGACCTAGGAGTTTTTTGAAATTAAAAAGATGGCTTAGCTTCAAGGGTGGAATAAACCCACTAAAGTTTATGTGAAAAGCATGTATTGTATTCATCTAGGGGCCCCGGCTTTTGCCTTTTTTTTTGGGGTTTTTTTTTATTCCTGTTACAGAGGGAGCGTGGACCCTATTTCGGTTTTCAAAAAGGGTTGGGAGCGCAATAATGGGGAATTTTGAAACGGGAAGGAAGTGGAAAATAGAAAGCATATTCGTGTCTCCCCAACTCGCTTTGTTTGCTATGGGGCCAAGCTTACAGTAAAACAAAAAGGGTGGTCAAAAAGAAATTTGAATGGTGGGGTTTTTTTTTCTGGTTTTGGGATGCGGTGCATGCTTTTAGGATCATTTTTTTGCTTTTAAAAATCCCTAGTTTACCCCCCATGTTATGGAGAGAAATGGGTCCTAAATTTCTTAACTTGGGCATGATGTAATTAGAGTCCCTACGGGCTTGATTTTTTTTTTTTTTTTGAATCTGTTGGGGAAAGGGTTTTTAAAACATGTTTTCGTAGTTTTCCCGTCTTTCGGCAGGTTAAAAGGCCCGGGGCGATCGATGGCGCCCGATACGTACCATGGTACCCCAGCAAATGCACGGGTCAATATTAAACAAAAACTAAATTTTAAATTTTTCTTCTCCCAAAATGTGCGCCGATCCCACTGGGAAGTTCATAGACATTTTTTTTGGATGCCAGGTTTGGTACCCCGTATGCGGGCATTGAGGTTTAAATCTTGATACCCCAGTGGAACGTTTCCGCCAAGGGGGTGGTTTTTTTATTGGTGAAAAGGATACGCATGCCCTTAGGGGTCCTATTGCAGTCATACCGCCATTCAAAGGGGCCATTGCCCCCCCGAAAAAGGAACTTTAATACCACCTGAGCCGGGTCGCTGCATCATCGAGGGGAGTTTTTTGGGCGATGGAAAATTTGGTGGGGGGATTAACCATACCCAAAACTTTTGGGGTTTTTGCTGGTAAAAGGGGGTCAAAGGGGATGTCAGATGTAAATGATGCACAAAAATATGCCCTAACAGTGGGGACGTCCTTGCAGCCCAGAATGGGAAACCCCCTGCCCGTGGGCCCGAGAGGGCCCGTTCACCACCAAAGCACGGGGCACAGGGGCCCACTTCCCCGCATGCTGTTACAACTCCACACACTTATGCTAATTTAGCAGATGTTAGGGGAGTTTATTTGAACCCCCGCCAACCCCCCTTCCCTGTTTTGCAATTTTTTTAAAATTTTTTTAAAAATAAAAAAAAAAGTATTAGAAATATTGTAATTTCCGTAGTACATTTGAGATTTTAGAACGACCTCGGTGATACATTGACATCGTAGTGGTTGGGGATTAAAATAAAATAAAAAACTTTTTCAAATGCCAACATGAATGTATATTATTGCAATTTGGTTTGGGCCCCAAAGTGAAAATCATTTAGCGTCCAAATTTCCCTTTGCCCTGGCCAAAAACTCCCCTAACCTAACCTTTAAACCAAACCCCTCGTCTGTAGCAGAGTGATTTTCCCAAAATTTGCCAACAAAATTTTTGTAGGTTGGGCAATGTGATTAAAGTAAAAAAAATATAAAACTAACATAAAAAAAAAACCAAAAAATTTTCACTTAAGGCTAACCCTTGGAGTCAGGCTCTCGGCCCTTTTAAAATTTTTAAAGAACTTTCTAAAATATAAACATACAAATTTTTAGATTTTTCATCGCGTTCGGCGTTCCCGCAGAAACTAAAGATAGGGTTTCTTGTTTGTTTTTTTTGCCGGCATCTTTTGCTTTTGGTTTGTTTTTTACTGGCCTATCTTCATCGTCGCTCAAAAGTTTGGGTCTGGAAGGTACCCGTCTTTTTCAACGAGGCTTAGGAATATTGGCCTGCGAGGAGTCGAGCGGAAGACGTAGACGGAAGCGTAAGGGGAAAAAAACGGGGGAGGTAAGGGGGGGTTTGAATTTAAAAAAATATTTTCAAAATGGAAGAAGTTTAACAGAGAGAAAAAATGGATGCAAATTTAATGAGGGAAATACATGGGGGTAAGGGGTGTATATGATGCAGTGGATGGTCTTTAGGAGCGATAACGAATGGGGGGTTAAAAAGTGGCCGGCAGAAAATAAACTCATGAGCAGGATGTATAGGGGGCCGGGGAATTGTTTGTAGGTGATTGGTGTCCTGCACCTTCACGCTGATCCGGTTTTCGGATTCTTTCATTGCCTTTTAAAAACAGAGTTCGAGGTGGAATTTTGGATAGGGTGTCTAGGTGTGGAGGATGATGGTCAAAAACAGAGTAAATTTTTGGAAAAGCATTTAAAGGGAATTTTGGTTTTAATAAGTAGGGGCCGGGTTGTTATGTGTATAAATATGTTTAAATGTTCTTAAACTTATGTCCATGATTCATTTTTGCAAAATTTTTCAAATTTTGATACAAAAATTTTGTTTTTTTTTAAAAAATTATTTACTAAAATTTCGTTACATACAAACAAATTTTTGAAAAACTTTTTTTGTATTTTTTAAGCACATATTTTTATGTTTTAAAGCACAAAAAAATAAAATTTTGGACGTTTTTAAAACATAAAAATCCGTGCCCTATTTTTAAAGAAGTAATACTCAAGACTGCAAACAAAGTTTTCTTTTTTACATTTTTTTACGCCCATCATAAATAAGGTGAAAAAAAACAAAAAAAAAAATGTACAAAAATTTTAAAATTTTTTATGGGAAGAATAGGGAAAAAATTAAATTGAACACAAAAAAATAAAAAAAAAAAACAATATAAATTTCCCACCAACATTTGCCAATATTTACTTTTTTGTGGCAAAAATTTATTTAAAACTTTTTAAAAAAGTAATTGAAATAAAAAATATATAAAATTTCCCCGGAACCCACCAGTCAAAACTGATTTTCAGTGGGGGACAGTAAACCAAAGTTACCAACCCAAACCCTTTCAGGCCCCGGGGCAAATCAAACCCCGAAAACACCCAGTGCTTTCCGTAGCTAAAAGTGAAACTCTTAAATTGTCCCCGAAAGTATCGTCGAGTTTTTAAAAAAATGAAACTGAAAGTCAAATGGGTCAACCCCAAGATTTCCCAAAAAGCTCTCAAGAGTCTCACAGAGTCTACCGAATTGTATCATAAATGACTCGAGTGCTCAGAAAGGGGTTTTCCCCCGGTTGTATCAGGTGATTTACTAGAGTGCTCCAAAAAGATCCGGTTTTACCAGAATGTTCTTGAGTGCACACATCCACGCGTCGTAAGCGCTCTAGGAGCAAATAAGCCAAAACACTAAAAAAATTTGATTTTCAAAAAAAAAAATTAATTTTTTTAATTTTTTTTTAAAATTATTAAATAAAAATT
>JAMZAV010009374.1:0-25667 GCA_024449915.1 Sweltsa coloradensis | reverse complement strand
ATGGCGCAATCTAGTCGGGGAAGAAGTCACTAGCCTCCGGAAACACAGTGAGATTGCCAGAGTGTCAGATGGAGACAGCCAGCTCCGATATTCACACAAGTAAGAGTTAAACATACAGACCTCGGTTAGTTGATTAATACGCTCGTCCAATAGTAAAAGCAATGATACAACTGGTGTCAACCATTGATCGTGTAGCGCCGCCTCATCTAGAGACACACGCCCGTGCTGGTGATAACCATCCACAGGCGGCTAGTGGGGGTTGAAAGAATGAACGGCAGGGTTCCGTGCAAGTGTTCTGCACAAAGACAGTGCCGGTATAGACCTTGAGCCGTCTGTCCCCAGCTCAAGGTGAAGGGACAAAGAATAACGACGTGAGAAACTAGGGCGCTTCAACCCAGGAGCCTGTAATATTATGAGTTAATGAAGTGAGTTGATGGTGTGTTTGATGATTATATTGTTATCAGATTATTATAAAAGAAAATAATTTGTTGGAGATGATAGTAATAGTAATAGTCACAGATATTTATTCATCGCCGCTATCATATTGTGACGGCCACCACTCTTATACCAACTTAATTTTTTTTATTTTAATTTTTTTATTTTAGAATCCAGAGTTTATTCTCCTGGCTTCGTAAACGATTCAACGAGTTTCTGTTCGACGTCACTGGTTGCACCGATTTCCATTGAAGCTACTTCCAAACGTTTGTCATAAAGGATGGAAAGTTCGATTGCTCTTAGTTGAAAGAAAATGAATAAAATGTGGCAAGTTATTAACTTGAGACGATTAGTTTTTTAATAATAAAACAAAAATAGTGGGTGTTTTATGCTCAGGAGGCTGCAGCCAATTGTTAGCAACCACATATTGGTGTGTACATACACAGTGTGGCTCGTTGGTCTTGTTGTTAGCGTATCTGCTTCCAATGCAGAAGGTCCAGGATTCGATTCCCGCCATAGTCAGAAGTTTTTTAACTTCTGATTTGGACTTAAGTCCATCAGTTCGTGTCTTAGGAGTTTGTAAACGGTGTCTTTGGAGCCGTCCTAGCAACGAAGCACATAATAAATTCAGAGTTGTTCTGAATCGACCTTGTTAATTATAGCGTTGATCCGCGGGTGTTCACACTGTCCATACCACTGATTGTTATATTTAACATTAAAAATATCGATCTTTGTTTGGTTATCGCTCACTCGTCGATTGCGTCGGGGCCTACGGGGTAGACTTAGTCGCTTTTATTTACTGTCCCCCCACTGAAAATCAGTTATATAACTGAGTGGGTAGACTCTAAATGCAATTTATTTATTTATACAATACAATAAAATCAATACAATACTATCAAAGTAAAACCACATTAATGTACAAGACATTTTCTCATCATTTGTACACTTTGAGATTGGTTTTCGCTTTCCAGGAGAAACGACTGCTGCAATTTTAATGACATTTTCAGAGAACCTTTAATATCTCTAATAGTAGACTTTTCCTAAGAATTTAAGTGCCACCAATTAAATTTGTCACGTGTAAATCGCACCTTACCACTTGTTCCACTTTTTAAAACTGAAAATCCTGTAAAATCGACCATTATGTAAAATATCTTAATAACACATTGTTAGTATCATTCTATTTTACTATTTGCTTGTATTGTTGGTTAAAATTACATTCAAAATATAATTCTATGATAACAATGACAAAATGAAGTTGGAATAAAAACAGCGAAATAGCGCCCAAGCCAATGAAAATGCTCATCCTTCAACTCTAATCTTCTGAAACACAAACAAATCTATATATTTTATTTGTTTAGTTCATACATATATTTTATAAATCATAATCGAGTATAAAAACATCACGCTAGCTGTCCAAAAAAATGTTGAATTTTTATTTGAGTCACATTTTAGTGAAACTATTTACACTTTTTTGCCGTGTCTGCATTTTTTAACAATAAAATCATATAATTATTAAAAATTGATTGTAAATAATATTGAAAGCATACAGTTACCTACCAACGGTATAAAAATAAATAAAATCAATTAACCGAGTCCCTAGTTATGTACATTTGAAGATAGTAGTGAGTAAGCGTTTCAATGATCGCACATCAAAAAAAAATGGCTTCTAAAAAAAACGTAATACACCACAATTCGAAGTGACGAACTACCTGGGACTGTTTCATAAGGTGCATACTAACACGTGGCCAAGTCTAATTTGAGATGTTAAGTGGGTTGTGCGAAAAAAAAATCCTCAGGTTCTAGCTCCTGGTCTATTGGACTAAGGACGCGTCAACCGTTGTCATAATGCACCAAACTAAAACAGATGATATGGGGAAGGGGGCCCATGCTGTCAAAACCAGCCACGGGTAAGGGGAGGGAAAAAGGTTTCTCACGTCGCGGTCGTCATCGCCTTTGGCATCGGTCGTTGTGTCATTGTCATCGTCGCCGGGAAGGTCGTCAAGGGAATTGGGAGGGGTCCCGAACGGCGATTGCCATAGCTCGCCTCTAGTTTTGGGGAGTGATATATTCCCCTCTTACCAGCTGATGTTTGCGAGGTGGACTTTTTCTCTTGAATCGCCTTGTACGATTAGCAGAGCCATGCTCTGGGCCAAATTCTACCCCGGGCCAGGACGGGAGATAAAGCATTCAAGTGATTTTTTTTTTTTTGAGTAAGGACGTTTCAACCGTTAGGGACGTTTCAACCGTTAGATCATAATGCACCACTCAAGCCTAGGGGATATGTGGAGGAGGGACCCATGCTTTCTGAACCAGCGAAGGGCAGGGGGAGGAAAGGGCCGTCATTGTCTTTATCATAGTTCTTGGTGTCATTGTCGTCATCGTCGTCGAGGGGTCATCAAGGGAAAGGGACAACGTTCCCGGCGACGTTAGCAAAATTCGCTTCTAGTGTTGATCTTGATGATGATGATTAATGATCAATTTAGAAAGTTTGTCGCCGATATCATTTGATAATTCTTTATATGATTGGGAGAGCACAATTTTGACAGCGCAAGGCATCATAGAGTACATTCTGCAATTTTCTAGCACGGTTTACTTGTTTGTTTTTTTAGTTAAAACATATAAGATGCTGAGTTAAAATTTTATTTGGAATAATAATCTTTAGTTTATTTGGATTAAGGACGCGTCAACGACAACCGGTTAGTCTTAATTCACCACTCTAGCCTAGGGAATATGGGGAGGGGTCACCGACGATGACTGCCAGAGCTCGCCTCTAGTTTTAGGGAGTAAGATACTCCCCTCTTACTAGCTGATGTTTGCGGGATGGACTTAATCTCTTTCCTAGCATATTATGAATAGCAGAGCCATGCTCTGGGTAGAGTTTAGCAAGGTTCCAAATGGAGTATATATTATATAGTTATCTGAGAAGAGGGTGATGTTTTTGCTGATTGTCAGGATTCACACAGATTCTGGGTGTGTAATAACACAACGCACTCTTATACATCGGGAAGGTCAAGTACCAAGGACATCGTGAGAAACTAGGGCACTTCAACCCGCTAGGTTATATTGCGCTGCCATGTGATATTGGAAGTTAATTAAATGAGTTTGTGGTGTGTTTGATGATTATATTATTGTTTTCTAAGATTATAAAAGATAAGAAGATGATTGATGATGATAGTGATAACAAAAGAAAAAATCTTTGTGGAGTATAATATAATTCTTTGAAATTTTTTAAAAGTGTATGTGGATGGAGGGCACAATGTTAAGATACATATAGAAAACAACATTGCTCATTGCTTACGCGTACTGCAGGCTGGTACTGGAATCTTTCTGTAGGTAAATCATTACACGAAAAATACTCTCATGCGATAGATAACTACACTAGGGAAACGTCGCGAAAACGTCGCACGTCGCGGTCGTCGTTGTCTTCGTCATCGTTCGTGGTGTCATTGTCGTCACCGTCGTCGAGGGGTCGTCAAGGTAAAAGGGAATGGTCAAGGGAAAGGTGCTTGCTACTTTGAACTGGATCAGGTGGTTTAGTTACCATGAGGAGGCTCCTCAGGGTTAAAGATGATCTAAATGAGTCATGAGATTGAATTTGCTAGCAATACGGCGAAGTTTTACGGACACCCCTGGTAAATATTCTATGGAGAAAGTAGCAGACGGATTTTTGGTCGTCTTAGGCCTTGGAACACTGTTTAAAGTTTCAAGGATAAAATGTTTAGAGTAGTCATCGGCCTGAAATGCCTTTAAAAGATGATGGTTTTCGTCCGTGAGTGATGCAGGGGTAGAGCAAGTGACCGACGCCCTAGCGGCTGGACATTTAATTATCCCACGTTTAACACTAGAAGGGTGGTTTGAGGTAAAATTCAGGCACTGGTCAGTGTGCGTTTTCTTCCGGAAAACAGAAGTCACTAGATTTCCGTCGTTAGATCTCCCTAAATTGACGTCTAAGAAGGGCAAGGCTCCGTCCTTCTCTACTTCTACAGTGAACTTGATGGACGCAGCTTGTTGACTCAGGTGGTTTAAATATGTGTCAATATTGTCACTACAGTGCGACCAGACTGCAAAAATATCGTCAACGTATCGACGCAGATGTTCCACGTGGAAGGGGGCTGTCGCCAGAGCAGTGGCTTCAAACTCTTCGAGGTAGATATTAGCTAGGATAGGAGACAAGGTGGTTTGCCATCCATCTGTTTGCATGTAGTAAGTGTCACCGAACCGATTGGATTAGACTCAACGTCTCATATTTATGCAACTTGGCTAATCGAGACGAAGGGAGGGACGTATGGGATGACGCGGGGGGACAAGGGGTGGACAGGCCTGTGCTGGTCAGAACCAGCCACGAGCATATGGGGAGGGCAGGGGTCCCCCACGTCGTGGTCGTCTCCGTCTGTGTCATCATCCGTCCATGTTGTCATTGTCGTCGCCGTCGGGGAGGTAGTCAAAGGGAAGGGGAAAGTTCCCCGACGACGACGCAGAGCTCGCCAGTAGTTTCAGGGAGTAAAACTCCCCTAATCACGGGCCAAACCACGAGACGGTTGCGAGTTGGAATTTGATGGCCCACCGAACCGAAAATAGCTGGATTTGACACAAACACTCAACAAGTCCATAATGTTTTCAACATGTCGCGTTGTTCTACTCCCAAGTGTGTGTTCGCGGCCAAACGTTTCTTGACCTGGTCAGAGTATCATTGACCGGAAAGTTGGGAAACAGATGTATGACGTCAAAGCTCACCAGAATGTCGTCAGGTTTCAGATCAAGTTGTTCAACAGACTGCAAGAAATCTTGTGAGTTTTGTAGCGTGCTCAGTAATCTTGTGCCAACCGGTTTTAAAATATCCAACAGCAATTTGGATAAGTGGTCCGATGGAGAGTTCCTTGAGCTGACCGTACACGTGTGGGGGCTTGCTGTGGTGGGGTGTGAGGTAAGTATACAAAAAGACTGAGTGAAAGTGTTGCTCTGTTTTTTAATCACCTTATAAATTTGGTTTTCAATTTTCGTGGTTGGGTCCCTGTCAAGTTTGACATACTGGGGCAAGCTAAGTATGTCTGATTTTTTTTTTATTATTTGGATTAAGGACGCGTCAACCGTTAGGTCATAATGCACCACTCTAACCTAAGGGGGGGGGGGGGGAGGAGGGGTCCATGCTGGTCAGAACCAGCCACGGGTAAGGGGAGGAAGGGGGGTTTCTCACGTCGCGGTCGTCATCGTCTTTGTCATTGTTCGATGTGTCATTGTCATCGTCGCCGGGGGTTCGTCAAGGGAAGGGGGCAAGGTCCCCGACGACGATTGCCAGGGCTCGCCTCTAGTTTCGGAGAGTAAGATCCTCTCTTTCTTGCTGATGTTTGCGAGGCGGACTTTTTCTCTTGAATCCCCTTTTACTATTAGCAGAGCCATGCTCTGGGCCAGTTCTACCCCGGGCCCAGCCTCTATTGGTTTCTTCCTAAGGGCGCGTCAACTCTTATGTAGGGGATGTAAAGATTTGTTTCGTTTATTTGGATTAAGAATGCGTGAACCATTAGGTCAAAATGAACTACTCTAACTTAGGGGAAATAGGAAGGTGGGGCCCATGCTGGTCAGAACCAGCCACGGGTAAGGGGAGGAAAGGGGGTTCCCACGTCCTAAAGAGGACAGACCCGTGCTGGACAGAACCAGCCACGGGGATGCAAGGGATTTAAGATAACAGATAAGCAGCTCTAGGCCCTTCACCAAATACCATGAATGGCGATTGAGAAATGAAAAATACCAATGCTCAAGACATTGCTCTGAACGTAGTATGAATACAACTTTTAACATGGTATCTCTCGAACCTTTCTTTGCTCCAATATCGCAGTAAGATTTGAGATCCACACAATTTATACTATACTTCCAATGTATATTAAAACTGTACTTTGTGATATTCAAAACAGTATCTCGTCCATAAACGCGTCTTTCTCAAACCTTCTAGTAAACAAACAGAAGAAGGTGCATCATTCTGTAACAATGCTTCGCCACCGCCTTGTTGACGGAAAGTTTCAAGATTCCTACGCCAGTTGAAGTGCACACTGCGCAATATTCTACCTAGAGTGATGTAGTTCTGTTATTAAATACAAGGCCGTGATTTTACAAGAGTATTTTTTTAAATTTATATTTGTATCGATCTTTGTATCGTCGTAGTCTTGTTGATTCATTCAGTTCAGATGACGATCTGAGAAACTAGGGCGCTTCAACAAGTTTGGTCATATTGCGCCACCAGTGATAATGAAAGTTGATGAGATGATTTAATGGTGTGTTTGATGAATATATTGTTTTCTAAGTGTATAAATAACAAAATAAAATGATGCCAGTAATTGCCAAACAAAAATTATATATGTGAATCAATAAAGAAATTAAAGAAATGTGTTTTGAGTAAATTTAAATTTTTTTTAATTTAGATTATTTTGGGATAAAAAATTTTGAAAGTTTGTCACCGTTATCATATGATAAAGTTTTCTTTTGGGTTTGGGGGAGAATAAAAATTGCGTGCGAAAGGGCCCATCATTTTTGGGTTCATTCTGCTAGCAAAAGGGTGAAGGGTTTAAAGGGTTTAAAATAAACATGTTTTGGCATAGGGGAAAAACCGTTTTTGGTAAGAGAACCGTGAGAAAGACGAGGGGGCCCTATTAAAAATTCGGGAAAAATACCACCTTTTCCCCCAGTAAAAAGTCGAGACGAATAGGGGACGTTTTATATTAGCAGTTTTTCGCGCCTTTTCCCGGGGCCCCTTTTTTGGTAGTTTATTTTTCTCTTAGCTATTGGTATTCTTGTTTCGTTTTTCATAAGTTGAAACATATTGTTATTACCTTTTTTTGGAAATTTTCCCTATCAGACGTCATTTCCGGGTTTTTTCTCGCGTTCGACTTTATGAAAGAAAATTTTGAAATGCAGTTCCCCCTTCTCCCCTTAAATGATAAAAGTGAAAAATTCTTTTGCCCTAAAATTTCTCTCGCTCGAAACTCGCAAAGAAGGGGCCCGTTCCCCGGGAAATTTGCATCATGTACGAAATCAAGTGGTGGGCCGCCTGCCGCCCCCGTTTTGGGGAAAAAACAAAGGGTTTTCCGAGCTGGGGCCTTTGGGTTTCGGGGGGTTTAGGTTTTCTAATTTTATATTTAAAAGGTTTTTTACCCCTGTTTTGGGGGGGTTAACATATGGAAATCGTATTTCCCCCCCCCCTCTGACTCCCTTTTCACCCTACGTCAAGGGGGGGGTAAGTTAAAAAAAAAAATATAATTACCAGTTCCCAAAGGTTTTCCGGGGGGAAAGCATTTCGGCTTTTCAAAAATTTTTTGGGTTTCCGGGAAAAAAAAAAAAATCTCCTTTTTCCCCTTTTTCCCTTTTTTTCCCCAAAAAATTAAAAAGGGTTAGTCCTTTTTTGGTCGTCGCACTACACACACGGTTTTGGGGTGGGTATTTTTCCGCCCCTCGTTTTTCTTTTGATTGCGCTATTCAGTGTTTTTGGGTTCTTACGTTGTTTCCTTTTTTGTTGATACTTTTTAAATTCCCCGGGTTTCATCATGGAAGATTTGAAAGCTCAGCAGAAAAAGTTAGTTGCTCGAGCGATTTTATTTTCGGCCCTAGTTCAACGAACGTACAATGCGTTCGAGAAAATAAAACCCGATAAATTTGAGGCATTTAGGCCCCTTTTTGATAATTGTTAAATTGGAATCTGTTTCCGCAAAAACCCAAATGTTATTGCCGAATCAACCCCCAAGAAATTTCTTCCCGCTAAATCGACAAAAATTAGACAAATTTAAAGGGCCCCCCCCATTTTTAAAACCTTCTTTGTTGTAAGTTTCGTTATATAGGGGTTGATAAAATCAAATAAGCGCCCTGTTGTGACTCAACCTGGTCCTCTGTCCCCCCTCGGGTTAAAACCACTCTTGAAATTGCCAGTATAGACCCCCCCCAAAATTAAAAGGGAAACCATTTCAAAGGGCCCCAATTCTTTTCTCTTTCAAATCTCTGATCGATATAAAAAATCATTAAGAAAATGTTCAAAATTTACACTTTTTAACAACTTCATTTCTGAAACCCCTTTGGCCCTCATTCGGGATTTTCCCAAATAAACTGAAAAAAAATTCCCCCCTGCTCTGAACATCCCATCTCTCGTTATCAAAAAAGGGTTTTACTGGGGGAGTTTGTATGCCACAAGTTTTTAGTTTTTTCCTTAAAAACTTCATCCTATGACGGTTTCAACCCGTTTCTAAAAAACACATCGCAACTCGTCGAATCTCTGAAAGCTCTAAATTTTCCCGTTTTAAGGTGTTTTTCTTATTTTTTATTTTGGGGCATTAGCAAATCTCGATGCGCCCTTTCTCGAAAGGGCCCTTTTGAAAACAGACAAAAATCTAATTCAACCCCCGTTTTAAAAATCGCTAATCGATTTTCTCGAAAAACCAAATCTAGAACGAGGAGTTATTTTGCTGTGGGGAAAAGTTCGTTACTACCGTCAAAAGTTTCCCCCTTAAAAGCGAAATAAACCCCTTTTTAGTGTCGTCCCCTCCCTGGAACAACAGGTGCAGCGAGTACCCACTAACTATCTCGTAATAACTTCATTAAAACGTGCCGCTTGCCGGTATGTAAGGTTTTCTCATACATTGCCCAAAGTGCAATGTTTTCCGGGGTTTAAAACCTTTAGCCCAACCTTTAAAGGAACGCTGCCCCAAATTAAAACGCTTTTTTTAATTTGTATGGGTGCACATCTGCGATCCAATGCACTTCCACAAAAATCATGTTCTGTGTTTTTCAAAGCTTTTAAACATCATTCTATGTTACATTCTAAATCCCCCCTCCTTTCCCCGCTGACGATACTCCTGTCCCCGAGAAGGTTTCCTTCAGCGCCCAGGCCCGGTATGTCAAGTCAGGCTTCAAACCCCCCATTTCACCCAAACTGTTTTACTAGGCACCGTTCGCGAAATCATTAGGACGCGCACGGGACATGCAACCCTTTCGCGCGGTTGTTGACTCCGGGTTTCAAAAAATCTCTGCTATCACTAAGTTTTAGGGGAAAACTTTTGGGGCTTGAAAGTCAACCCAGCCACCCCCCCCAAACTGTCAGGTGTCGGAAAATAATACCGAGTGAAAGGGATTGTGCAATGCATTTTAGCTTCTCGGCTTTTCTGGGCAACCCTCATGCATAAAAAGCAAACGTTCCCCAAAATATTCCCGGGCCCAATTTTCCCTACATCCTCCGTGCACGAAAAAATAGAGCGAAATAAAGACCTTGACCCCCGCGACGATCGCTTCAATGTACCGGGCCCCATTGATTTCCTCATTGGTGCCGTTTCTCTACTCAGACATTCTCGAAAAACCCCGGACACAAATGTAGAAGAAAAACCGGCCGCACTAAAAAGGGTTTTTTGGGTTTGGGGGTAATCTTGGGTTCCGGTCCACGCTACTAAACCCAAGCACCTGAGTTTTCCATCATTCTCGCTGGGGAAAAAGCCCCCCGTTGGAACATACTTCCGTCTCTTCGGGGAAAACAGAAAAGTCAGTCGACCTCCCTCTCTGGCCCCAAAATGGATTCGCTCGTAAAGAGCATTTCTTTTTAAAAAACTCACTCCGCGCCCCCTCTGGCCCCCTACTCGGTCGCTTACCATTAAACCCTGATTGGGGTTCATGCCAGGCTACAAATCGGGGACGTCGCGTCAAGACTTTTGTCATTTTTTAGAGCGTGTTGAAGCGGGGATCCTAAAAACTTAAAGGGACTCATAAAGGAGTTCAGAGGATTACGTCGTTCCCCTGAAACATGCACCCTTCCTCTCAAACCTGCGGGAGTAAAAATCCCGCATCTTGTGTCCCACAAGGTCACAAGTTTCTCCCAAACAAAATCCCCCGGAGTGGTTTTCAACGCCTCCTCCCCTGAAAAAATTTGGAGTCGCTTAAACCCAAAGTCCTCCCGATGGTCCTAAGCTTCAAAGGGGCCCTTCCACTTTTTCAAACCATTTTTCCCGCACTTATTGTAGTCTTGTGCGCGGCCCTTTGGACAGTTTACCGCCCAAATCCTTGTCCCACCGGGGACAAATCTTGCTTTTCAGCACATATTCGGGGCCCCTGAGCCCTACTCCCTGCTTTGAGTACGAGTTCAGTAAGTGACCTAGGGTCCACCCCCTCTCCCTTCCCAGGCAAACGAGTGTTGCACAACGGGTCGTGGCGAAGGTGCTAATTTTCCCTCTCGTTTCACGCGCCCTTAATTCAAATCTCAAATCAAATGACGTATTTTCCCAGGCCCCAGTGACCTTGACAAAACCCCTCGGTTCGTGCGATTTTTGCAGTCACTCACTCGGGTTTTGCAGGGTCGAGAAAAGCAAGGGGGTAGCAATTTTTCCTGACGCTTTAGCTCCCCCCCCAAAGGGGCCCATTAGAAACTCCCCGGGTTTTCCCAAAACGACAAAACAAACTTTAAAAATTCTCGGTCTTTGGGGGACCCTCTTTCCAAATTGTTTCCGTTTCCACACTCCCCCCTTTTGTGGTTTTGCGTCACCAAAGGGCCCCTACTCCCTAACCCGCGCGATATTCGACCCACTGGGGTTTTCTCCCCCCTTTCGTCCCGGGGATAAAGGGTTTTCCCATGCAGAATCTCTGGTCTTTCCCCGTGGAGTGGGATGAATCCCCTCTCGGAATCACTCTCTCAGACTTGGGTCACTGCCCTTGGAAAAACGTGCCCAAAATTGGGGTGATGTTCATGTTCCCCGTCTCCTTTTTCATGAACGATGCCACATACCCGGGGTTTTAGGGTTTTGCGACGCCTCCGAGAAGGCCCTATGCTGCTACCTTTACGGGACGTTGAGACTGCTCGCAATCTCAGGGCAGTTTTTGAGAGCCGGGGAAGGGCGGCCCGTCAAGCTGCTCCTGTGCCCAATTGGAAAAAAAACAGGGGGGGCATTGTTATTGTCTAGGGGGGTTAAAAAAACCCTACCCCCTCTTTAAGCCCTTGCCCCATTAAAAAACAAGGGGGCTATACACGGGCCCACTATCTGCTCGCTTGGCCCCAAATACCCCCCCCCCACCAGCTTGGGAAGGGGCATTTGTGCCAAACGGGGTAGTCGAAAACTCGAGGGCCACCTTTCTCCCCTGAATTGGGGGTAATTTTTAGTTTTGAAGAAAAAACCCTGCCCATTGCGCCTCTTTGGGGGGTGTTTCCCCTTTTTTTTTTTTTTTTTAACCCCCTTTTGGGTTTTGGTTTTCCCCCTTATGGGTTTTCCCCCCCAATTTCTTTTGGCCCTTTGGGTTTTTCCCCGCCCTTTTTTTTCCCGACTTTTTGGGTTTCCCCCCCGGGGTTTTTCTCGATGTTTTTTGTCCTTGGCTTGGGGAAAATGCGAAGTTTTTTTTGGGTTTTTTTTGGGGGGGCGTTTTTTCGGTTCACGTTTGGGGAGTTTTTGTTTTTTTTTTGTTTTTTAATTTTTAACCCCCCGGTTTTCCTTCCCCCCTTTTTTTTTAGGGGAGCCCTTTTTTCAATTTTTTTTTTTAAACCAGTCTTTGTTGGTTTTTTTGGTCAGGTTTTGGTCCTTTTTTTTTTTTCCTTTTTTTTTTTTTTTTTTTTTTTTTTTGATCGACCCTTTTTTTTTTTTTTAAGGCCCTTTTTTTTTTTATTTTTTTTTTTTTTTTTTACTTCCCCCGGTTTTTTTGGGTTTTTGGTTTCCAGGGGGGGCGGAAGGGCTTTCAAAATGGGGGTTCTTTCTTACCCCCCCCCCCGAAAAAGAAGGCCCCCGTTTCCAATTTTCCCTTTGCTTTCCCCGGAAAGGCCGCTTGGTTTCCCCCGCCCCTGTGTGATCTTCCATTCCCCTCCTCCTTGGGGAAATTCCTTTGGGCCCAAAAGGCCCCCTCTGTTGCCCCCTAAACCCCCTCCTTTCCCGGGGGGGAATTTTGTTTTTGGAATTTCCCCCTTTTTTGGGGTGGCTTTGTGTAGGCAACCGGCCCCCGTGGGGCGCCTTTGCTTTAACCCCCGGGTTTTCCCAAAAATTCCCGAAGCCCCCCAAGGGGCCCAATCAGCCAAAATTTTGGCCCAATCTGCCTTTAACCCCCGCGTTAAGCCTTCGCTGGGGGTCCTCCACGTGGGCACAAAACTAAAGCTGGCCCCTTTTTCAGTGAAGACAGGTCCCCGGGTAATGCCCCCATCGTTTAAAAAGGGTAAATTATGTCTTTCGTCTGCTGGCCAAACCCAAAACTGTTTCACCTTTGGGTGGCTCCTTTACCTTGGGCCACGAAGCTTTCCGGCCGGGCTTGAAACGGTTTTCTCGCCGGGTGGGTCCCGCTTTAAAATTTAAATTTCCCACTGGGCCGTAAATACGTAGGGGCGGGTCGCCGTCCGCGAGATCTACGATTCTCTCACGGCAGCTGAGACCGCCATCGCGGACAAGCTTGCACTACGAAGGGTTTGGTGGGTTTCAAAACCCCCCCCCGTCCTAATTTCCCGGGGGACTTGGGAAACGGGGGTTAAAAAAACCCCAAGTTACTCCTGCATCGACTAATTAAGGACTCCGCCCTTTAAATTTTGAGGATACTCACCCTGGGTTTTTACGCATTTGAAGGGCCCTGTTGGAAAAAAGTCTTTTTCCCCTTGGTGGGCCCCTTCGTTCGACCCCCCGGAGGCCCAGATTACCTCTCTCCCGCCAAAATTTTTTTGATCGGCACCTGTCTCGCCCCTCCCGAAGGTTTTCTGGTTTTTTTTTTTTTTTTTGTCGAGAAGGGCCCCTCAAACTCTTCGTTTCTTCAAGTCCGTCAACTTTCATCAAAGCTTTTTGGGAAAAGGGGTCCTGAGTATTTGCACCCCGCAGTGCAGTGTGGGAAGGGGGGTGCGCGCCCTGCCCGAAAATCAAGGTCGGTGGGGCGGGGGGGTTTCGTGTTGGGAAACCCCCTAATCCTTTTTCTTGGCCTATTGGCCGGGTGGGACAAGTGTGCCCCGGCAAAGGGAAAAAGTCATCAGAGTGGCGTCCGGGGGAATCCCAAAGGAGGGTTACCCGTCCGGTTTAACAAGTTTTGATTTCCCCCCTCCTTCTTAGTTATTCGTTTTTGGGTCGGGCTTATAAATTGTAGTTCTTAGTTATTTTTTCTTGGGGCCTATTAAAAAAATCATTTTAGGTGGGCGGTTTTTTCGCGCCATTTTTCCCGGGGCTATTTTTGGGAGTTATAATTTTTTTTTACATTGGTATTTCTTTTTTCGTATTTATAAATTGACATATTGTTTTCACCTGTTTGAATTTTTGCCTATCAGACGTCATTTTTCCCGGGTTTTTTCGCGTTCGACTTTTTGCAAGTTTTTTTTTAAAAGCAGTTTTGCCCCTCGCCTTCATCGAGAAGTGCAAATTCGTTTTTTGTTTTCAAATTTTCTCGCTCCAAATCGCAACCCCAGTGCCGTTTTCCGGACATTTCACTCACGTACGTACTCAAAGGGGTAGCCGCCTGCCCCGTCCGTCTTTGGGAAAACAACGACGGGGGGTTTCCCAGCTGCAGTCCTTTGGTTTGACTTGCCTTCCCCGGCCAAATTTTTAATTTCCCCACTCATCCTTTTTCCAAAAATCGAGTTCTTTATCCCCGTTCTCTTCGCCGGGGGGCTTAAAAATCTCCGGGCCCCTCGTACTTACCTCTTTCACGGGTCCCTTTAGCCTACTAAAAATGCGGGGTAAGTTCAAAATTTAAAATATATATACAGTCCTTATTTCTCGGAGGGTTTAGCACCTCGGCTCGAACAGTCAGGTGGCATCACATTTCGCAATTTAAAAAATTTTTCCCAAAAAATCCCCAAATTGCTTGTCGCAAATCCAACAATCTTTGCTTGAATCCCCCTCTTGACCCTCTGGAACGGGAAAATAGATTGGGAAAACAAACCCTCGGGGATGTGGAAGCTTCCTTAGAGCCCCATCCCGCGTGTTTTTATTTTTCCCATATGCCCAAAGTTCCAAAGGGATCCAGCAAAACTCTATTATAAGTAATTTCCCTTTGAAGTTTGTTTTCCCCAAATGGTACTGGAGAAAACAAAAGGGATTCCCACAACGACAACGTAGAAAAGTATTTAAGAGCTTCACGGATTTCGGGAAAAACTCTGCAGTGAAAGCTGAAAAACCGTCGCTTGGGCCCCCAAACGTTTAGTTTAAAGGTTTTAGCAATAAAAAGGGACTTCCAACCTTTTTGTCAACCTTTGTTGTTATGGCAAATTTTTTCTTAAGTTTATTTTTTAAAGCCCCTATCGCAAGTAGAGTTTTTGTAAAAAAAAGACAAAGGGGCGAATATAATAATCGGCTCCCCGGGGTTTAAGGGCCCGGGGGTGGGTTTTTCTTTTAAAAAAAAAATTTAAAAAATTTGGCAGATTTAAAATCTATAAGGGTAAACAAAAGATTACATCTTTATCCCGTTGGAAGGGTTGCCATGAGTTTGTTATTAAAGTGTCTGACATATTTCATAGTAAAAACATTCCAAATTACTGGATGGTTAGGCGTAGCTTTAATTTTATTACGTACGTACCCATCAAGAGGTTTCGCCGTTCTGCCACGGAGGACACACCTGACTCGGCATACAAGCTGACTACCGGGCTTGTTCGAAATACACCAAGCGCAAGACGAAGACCACAATGGTGGACAGTGTCTAGAAGTTTAAGGGTTGTGTTACTTGCTGAAGAGTATACGAAACATCCATAGTCCATCTTGGAGCAAACTAGAGATCCGTAGATTCTCAACATGCAAGTCCTGTCTGCACCCCACGATGTATTGCTGAGAACTTTCAATAGGTTGATTTTCAACATGCGTCTTTTGCGTAACTCAACAACGTGGTGTTTCCAATTTAGCTTTTTGTCAAACACCATGCCGAGAAGACAAACATGTGGTTTGAATTGAAGTTCTACATTGTTAAACGAGAGTTGTGGGTCATTTTGAATTCCTTGAAGACGACAAAAGTAAATGCACTGAGTCGTTTCGGGAGAGAATCGTGTCCCCCGCTTTCTAGACCATTCACTTATATTGTTCAATCCAATTTGCACGTGTCTTTCCGATGTCGAAACAACAAAACCAGACTAGAGTGAATTTATAATGGCAATCTTTCATTCAGATTCAGATTCAGATTTATTTTATTCTTATTATATACACATTACATGATTTATAAATATAGTTTAGTAATAATAAATAATGAGAGAACTAGGGCGCTTCAACCGGTTAGGTCATATTGCGCCGCCTGTGATATTAAAAGTTGATGAGATGAGCTGTTAATGGTGTGTTTAATGATCTAGGTGCCCGTTAGGGCGCCGCAGCCAAGCAGCGGTGCGCTACACACTCAAGCACCTTATACACCAAGCAGAGTTGGGGTGATTTCGAGGTGTTACCCAGCCGTCATGTAACGTGATGTAAATTTGAAAACTATCACAATCGAGGGGATTTAGGTACCTGACAACACATGCCAAATTTTATTGGGGTACGACCATTCCTTCTTGGTGAAAAAATGGCTTGAAACATGCTCAAAATCACTTTAAGGATGTTAGCTACTGCTACTGCTACTGCTACTGCTACTGCTACTAACATCTAATTCGTCAGTTTCAATCGGCCCGCGATTCTGACCAGACGGGTGGGGCTACAATGATCATATTTTACATGGACATTAAGGTTATAGTAATATATAGTCTCTTTTGAAAAAAAAAGTTGAAAAAGTTTGTTGGAAGGCTTCCAAATAAAGGTTTTAAAATAAGCCTTAACACTAGGCATACAATCAACAAGTAACTATAGTTACTTGACACTTGTTGACGGTATAAGCAGAGTTAGGCGGGAAAGTGCGATACGTAAACAAATAACGGACATTTTAAATTTTTCTTCTTTGTGTGGAACGAGAAAAGGTGTCATTATACTCTCATAAAACAAATCAGAAACCGTCCCTGGCCTAGGCCCAGATGTAGAAAATTATTTATAATACAACAGTGTAGGTCTAAAGTTCCATTAGGGTATAGGACTAGATAAATAAATACTTACACTACATGTTTGACAAGCCCTAGGCCTTTCTTAGCCAACCCTAGGCCAGCACAACCTTGTTCTGACACACATCCCGTACAAATAACTAGTTTTGATTACCAAAAGCCTAATGCAGATAAACAATGGTATGATAGTCCTAGGCTATTCCTAAATTTACGGCAATAATAAGCCTTTCCTTTTCTTTTAATAAACTCACGCAATCTCCTGTCACTTTCAATGAAAATGTAAAACAATAGATGGTGAAAATTTTCAATGTTCATTTGATTATCTGATGATTTACATGGCTGTGGATGCAGTGAAATAGGTGTCAAATAACATTAGTTGTGCGTTTGTTGTTGCATGGGAAAGTTTTAATTGGCCGTGAGTTGCCTAGACTTAACCAGTCCTTATACCGTCGTTATACCATGGTTATACCACCTATACCCAGGATGTACATGAATCGGGGTCTAGATATTTTACATCCTATTGTTATTGCTAATACCATAGAAATTAAATAAACTTTGATAAAAATATTATATTTTAACAAATAATTTTGCAATGGAACTTAAAAAGTAATGAGATCACACACATAACAAAAACTTGTAGAAATACAGCCAAACCTTACACACTCAAAAGAAATGAGATCTAAAAAAAGGGCCAAGCTCATCTACCCTTCCACATTTGCGCATTCTTAATTCATAAACGTACAGTGTCCCATAACAGCATCCTCGAAAAGCTTGGCAAAATAAAATTTGCATGTTATTACGTTTAAATTAATTAGAAAAAAGAACTTGGTTGAACTATTACTTTTAAATTAATAATCGCAAATTCTATTTTGCTAAGCTTTTCGAGGATGCTGTTATGGGACACTGTACGTTTATGAATTAAGAATGCGCAAATGTGGAAGGGTAGATGAGCTTGGCCCTTTTTTTAGATCTCATTTCTTTTGAGTGTGTAAGGTTTGGCTGTATTTCTACAAGTTTTTGTTATGTGTGTGATTAAGTATGTAATAAAGCGGTCTCTATGTTATTATTTACCTATGTTAAGATATAATGCGGTCTCTAGTAAATTGTATTCTTATATTGTGTTAAGTGATACCTGTCAAACAAAATGGAATTTTAAAGGTAAATAAAATAAAGTATTATATTCCCTATACAACAAGAACAGGGACAAAATCTTATTAAAGTATCACTTTTTGGGCTTATTATCAAAAAAACCTCACACAGGGATGACGCCAAAATCACATTATCATAGGTCAAGTCAAATAAAGGGATAAGTTGGGACCTTTAGGGAGACCTTATTGTTATATAAATCCGATATCACCCCCCCGTTAGCGAAAAAAAATTTTTTGGTAACGGGGTTGTTACATAAATAGTAACTTTGACCAAGGGATTTCATTTATTGACGTCATACATGCTGGACACCACGAAAAGATGGGATAAAAACCCCCGTGTTTCTATCAGGGTATGTCAGTTTTTCGTCAGTAAGGCTAGTCAACCGACAGTCTTTTGCCGTCCGGACCAACGCGAAGTACTAACTTTCGAGCCCCCGTCTCGTGAAAAGACCAATTTTTAAGAAAGCCCAAGTGATTGGGGTTGATTTTTTTTAAATATTATTTCTTTTGCCATTCTAAATTCAAAAAAAACTCTTTAACCTGTTTCAAACATGATATGTTTATTGTAATGTTTTATTGCTAAGACCATGTTGACCATGTTGACGTTATGAAAGCTTTACTGATTTACTTTTAAATAGTTACTTATTAAAACAAAAAAGAGCTGATTTAAAACCAATTTGGTTAGAACCCCTTTTCCCAAAATCCTATATTTTGGCCAAACCCGCCCAGGTCTCCCCGGTTCCTTAATTAGGGTGGTTTGGAGTTTACTTAATTTGAAACCGTCCGGGTTAAATTTTTCTAGTCGGTGGGATCATTTAAATGGGGGTTGAAGTAGATTACATTTTTTTTTTTTAACCCGGTTTACGTTAGGGGGAGGATATTTTTAAAATTAAAATTTCGGGGCTTTGATCAAAATTCGAGGAAGGGATAGACGGGAACCTTAGTTTTCCTACGATTTTTGAAAACAATTTAATCCCCAGGAAACGAAAATACAACGAGTCGAAACAAAATAAAACCCTTTGTCCTAGTTGAATTAAGACTTTTCATTTTTTTTAGAAATGTTTCGTTTAAAAAGGAATTTTAAAAATTAAAAACTTTGGGTTTTGGTCACCGAACACACCTACGCCCTTTACCTCCATAGATTTTAGGGACGGACTGCAACGGGGACATCAAAGCCCTAGCAAGTTGACTCTGCCTAATTTGAATTCAGGCCCTGTTGGGAAGTTTCTTTGCATTTAAAATAAAAAGCCCAAAACCCAAAGGCTTTACCAAAAAGTAAAAATCGTAAAGCAATCTAAACCGCCCCCATTACCTCTTTTTAGATTTTGGGGGATTTTAAAGGAACCAGGGAATCCGCCCCAACCCTTTTAATGTAACCCAAACTTTCCAGGGCAAAATGCTTTGTTTAAAACCCATAATGGATACCAGGCCCTTTTTAGAAGTTCCCTGAAGGTAGCGAAGGGAGCCCGGGAGGAAGGGCCTTATTATCTAAAAAAAGATTAAAATCAAATGAAGCAAATTACATAAAAACCACCCGAAATTAAAAACTAAAAATGGGATGTTTTAAAAGAAAAATTGAACAGTTTAAGCCAGAGAACAGCCAGGGTGGGTTTTTCAAATTCTTGCATTGGCTCAAGAAACCCATAACTACCCCAAACCCAGAACCGAATTTTGGTTAAAAATTGCAATTAAGTGGAAACGGAACAGGGACAATTTCCGTAATAATTTAGGGAAATAAAGGCCATTTTTTGAAAGGGGGTTAACACAAGAGGAAAAAGCCTACTCGAAACCCTTTTTTCCAGAAATGAAATTGCCATAATAAATGCAATACTTCAGACAAAAGCAAAAAGAAATAAAAAACCCCTTTTAACCATTCCTAAAATCAAAAAAATTGAGGCCCCCGTTTTTAATGGGGGTAATTGGGGCAAATAAAATGACTGTGGCTACCAAGCCCAATTGCACAGCGTGGGAGTTTAAATGCAAGGATTGGGGACATATGATAGGACTGTCAGGTTAAAAATTTTTCCCCTTTTAAACATTTGGAAAACCCAGGCCCCCAAAATTTTACCCTAAAAATGAAAACCCAAAATAATAAAAGTTTGAAGGCTCATTAGATCCAAAAAAGGTCTTTAAAATACTGACATAAAAGGGGATTCCCTGTTAGAAAGGGGGAATTTTGTTTTTACCCCCACCTTTTAAAACCCCGGGGGCACTTTCATTTGAAAAGGGAGCAGTTTTTAATAAAGTGAGTCTTTTCCGCTGAACACTTGCCTTATATAGTTTACAGGACAAGAAATTTCATTTTAGGTAAAGTTAAGTAAAAAATTAATAGGAAAAAGTACTTATAATGTACTGCTAGGCAAAGAATTAGCCCCAATTAGAAATTTTGGGGATTAGTTTTATTTTTGGGGCCAATCACGGAAATCTTTTAAACACTAAGTGTTTAACTTGTGTAATTTTAAAAATTCGAAGCCCCAGTTATGATAACAAAAGTCTTTTAAAAATTAAATAAAAATAAACTGTTAGTTTGGGGGAAAAATTGATCCCCCCCCAAAATTCCCAGAATCCCCAGTAGGGAAGGGACTTCAAACTCTGTTTAAAAATGACGGCTGTACAAGCCCATGTAAATAGTAATGAAGTTAATGAGTCAGTGATACAATCAGTTGAAGCATTACAACAAGAAGTTAGTAAACTTGTGAAGATTGTAGATGCAATTAGTAAAGTGATTGATAGTGTTGACCCGAGAATGGCAACTGTTGATGAAATTGAGTCAGAAGTAATTGCTCATGAAATAAGTGGTAATAAAGTTGTTGCAATTAATGCAGATGAAAAAGTGAAAAATGAAGACATATTGACGAGAGATGATAATAAAGTTTTAATTGAAATAATTGGCATGAAAAATGAGATTAAGAATAAAGCCAGTAGAATCAGAGTCCACAAAGTTAAACAAAATGATAAGAAAAATGAAATTGAAAAATTAGACGAAAATATGGTCCAGAGTGACCCCGAAGATAAGAAGGTCACAATTGGTGATACTGAGACAGATAAAGTCGTGAATAAAGTGAATGAAGTGTGCTTATTAGGACGGGCTGTGATACCAGCAAGAAGCGAAATATTTTTGCCTAGGTATTCAAGAGAATCCCATAGATGATAAAAGGGACATGTTTCTAGTACCCAATGTGTTACCCCCAGAGGATGGTGTCTTCGTGGCCAGTATAGCTTACAAAGCAGCCGAAGATAACCTTGATCCTCTGCGGATAATTAACACTACTAATAGACAAGTCAGGGTCTATACAGGTACTGTGATAGGACATGTAGCCCCTCTTGCAGAATTGGATATTGTAAATTATCCAAAATTAAATTATGTAAATGTTAATTATCACAAAATGTGATAGAGTTAATATGTTGCACGACAAAAGTGAACGAGATCCCGAAGGCAAGAGGTCGCTGATAGCGATAGAAAAGGCCCTTTGCCATATTAAAGTTTTAAAGAAAACATAGAAGCTACTACAGACAAAAATATCTTTGATTTTTTTGAATTAGGACCATACTAATTTTGATAAAAAAACTTAAAATGACGAATAAAAATGTGACGTATTCTTGACAAAGGAAAGACTTTGGGTTTTTACGCTAATTTGCAACATCATTTTATAACAACACTGAATTCCCTGTTGCAAAACGCCCGTATAGAGTGCCTTATCAACAAAAAACAAGTTTTACAGAAGAAATTGACGCAATGTTGCAACAAGGGATTATGAACCCCCTTTCCCCCCCTGGTCACCCCCAAAGTTTTTAGTGTCTAAGAAATCTTTAGAGGGAACGCCAAAGTAAGACCTCATAGATTACAGAGGATTTTAATAATAAACAAAAAAGTGTTTTTCCCCTTAAAAATTCAGGAAACATAGATATCTGGAAAATCTTACTATTCAGTGGCTTTGATTTTCAGCTCAGGTTTTGGCAAATCGAGATACTGCCTGAGCATCGCGAAAAATCTGGATTTAGCACACCTTTTGGACACTATCAGTGTATCAGAATCCTTTTGGATGGTTAATTCCGTCTAATTTTCTAGATAATGGATACTACACTTTCTGGACTAATTTAAAAAATTTGTTTTGGTATCTCGATGAATAATTTTATTCGTAGTAATCCCCCCAAAAACACCTGGAAAGGTTAGAGATAATATTTTATAGATTAAGAAAAAACAAATTTAACTTTGAATCCTAGAAATGTAACTTCATGATGACAAAAAAAAAAATACTTTGGTCATATAACTCGTCTTGGCATACGCCCAATGAAGAAAAATGAGGCAATAAAAATTTTCCCCCCCCCTAAAAAAAAATTCGGAAGTCGATCCTTCTTGGCCTTTCCATTTACTAAGACGTTTTTTAAAAAACCTTTTTTGAAAATTTGGGCGCCCTTTTACCCAGTAACAAAGAAAGGAATTACCTTTTACCTGGGAAAAAGAAAAGTAAAGCATTTGAACCTTTTAAATTAGCTCTATGTACTCCTCCCCGTTTTTTAGCTTACCCAGATTTCAAAGAACCATTTTATCACAAAAACGCCTCAGGTAAACAATAGGTGGGGTACTAAGTCAAAAAGGAATCCAAATTTCTACATTAGCAGACAACTTAAACAAAGCCGAACGTAATTTTCCCCAAAGAAAGAGAATGTCTACCATAATATTTGCTGTAAAGAATTTTGTTGATATTTTTGGTCAAAAAATTCATTCGTTAACAGACCCCCCGACCACTCAAATGTTTTTAAAATAAAAGACCCATCGGGCGCGATTATCCCGTTAGGGTTGCTCTTGCAGAATACAATGTGAAAATTGTATACGCCTGGTAAAGAAAAAAGTTTTGCTGATGCCTGTCTCGAGTTTCAACCCTACATTCACTGCTCCCAGCTACAACCATGTGGGACGAGATAGAAAAAAAGACGAAAAGGTCAAAGATGAGACTCTGGCGCACTTGATAACAGATTTTACAAAACGAACCTAATGATGACACTTTTTTTTAAGAAGACGGAATATTTTTTAAACACAGGACTATTAAAGAAAGAAAAGATAGAAAAGGTTTTACCTAGGCAATGGTCAACCAAAAAAATTTAAAAACTTATCACGATTACCCTTTCTCTCACAAGGGCTACAGAAAAAATAGATTTAATTTAAAAATTTCCTTTTTTTGGGATGGAATGTATACAGATTTTAAACGATTCTGTCAAAATTGTCATTTTGTGCTGAACGCAAAAAACCTCCTCACTTTCGAAAAATTCCTTATGTCGTTTTCAAGAAGTATCATCACCCTTCGAAAGAATTTCTCTCGAATTTTAGGCCCTCTAGTTACCTCAACCAGGTATAAAACCTACTTACCTTCAGGGGCATTTTCAAAAATCCCGAAAACTAACCCATTCCAGCCAAAAAAGTAAACTGTAGCGAGAGCGCATTGACATAAAAGTTTAAGGCATGGGTGCCTCCCAAGTTCTCACAGCAGAGGGGGATGTTTTTCCCCCTAATTTTAATGCAAGAAGTATGTAAACTATTACAAATCCCCAAAAGTTACTCACAACTAGCTATCATCCCGCCTGTAAAGGGCAGGTAGAACGATCACATGACTTTTGCAGGTAGGGTCTCACTTTATTGGAAAGACCCAAAGAGATGGCCTGATTTGGGTTCCCCCTTGCTTTATTAGGGCCCATCGTAGCACTCCCCCAGTTTAACCAAAAAAACGCCATTTTTTTTAAAAGCAGGACGCGATATTTCCCTGCCATTTGACGACATTGTAGCTCCCCGTAAAATACACTAGGATACCGAAAAGTTAATGAAAACTTGACTGAGATTGCAGTCTGCATTCGAAACAGTCAAGAACATTTAAAGAACCCCCAGATAACGTGAGATTCAATACAACAGAAAATAAAAACAAAATAAATTCAAACCCGGGGAAAAGGTCTTTGAAAACCCCCGTGACCCCCGTAGCTTTAAAAAAGAAATTTTTCAAACAACGATGGATTGGACCTTATGCATTTTAAGATGCCTGGCCCGTTTTCTGCCATAATTTAAAGAAAATTATGGCCCTTTAAAAAACAAGGAAGTTAAAATTTTAAAAGTGTAGCAGTGTATGACACCTGCCCCCTGGTAAATCCCTTAGACAACATTCTAAATCTCCATTACTTTTTCCTAGGAATCTCACAAGGACACTGCCGGGGATTATTTACACCTGTTTATGGACTTTGACAACCCGATGAGAATTTTTTTTTTCAAAAAAGTTGATGAATGCCATTTTTATGCCCGAAAGCACGAATGAGCGAAGTCACCATCCTTCTACTCCCTCTCCCCCTACCCCTGCACTACCTGCTCCTGTAAAAAAGGGTCCCCCATAACCTGAGAAGTAAGGGATTATAATTAGTCATGTTATTTTTTTTTATAAAAAAAATTACTATTTAAATTGTCAATGGGTATATTTGTTTTTTAAAGGGGATGATTTTGGGAGTGCCTTTTCTCTATCAGTAAGCACGAAGAAAACCCTGTGCCTTAAACAAGGGTGCAGTTTTTTTCAAAAGAAGGGGCCTTTCCCCTTACAGGAGACAAATGGACTATCAAATGGATTTTGAAAATTTGGCAAATCAGGAAAGCATTAAAAAAAATTTTTGTTTGGGCTAGAACAGCTTCAAACAATAAATAGCACTGAATCACCCCAAATCGACACTAAAAGGTAAGAGAATTCAAGACCAATTTCGACGGAAAAATTGAATATTAAGGCAGATGCCTAAATCCTTAGGACACATTTACAAATTAGAAGCAACACGCCCCTCCAAAAAACATAAGCACCCAAGAGGTCTCATAAATGTGGAGGGGACTATTTTGAAAATTTATTGGGAAAATTGACTGAAGAAACGTGCGCATTTGAACACAAAATATCACAAGTTAATCTTAAAAAATAAAAAGATTTATCATTAATAAAAGACCAAAATTTACCCTTTGGAAAAGCATCAAGCAGCAACTGCTCGCAATAAAGGGCTATTCAGAAGGGTTCTAAAGCTACCAAATTAATTTCAGACGAAGTTTACTTATTAAGGACGAAAATAATAACTAATCGGGGAAATTTCTTAATGGAAAATTAAAGCATTTGGAAACCCAAATTCTGTAATGAGATCATTGGAAATGGTATTAAAAAGTTTTAAATAGACGCTGAATGTTTTCCCAAACTTTAGATGATAGATAGATAAAAGATAAGGGTCTTTTTTGTAAGGCGGGATAAGGCTGTGAACCTTTTTTCCATCCCAACCCATACTAATAATAATAAAAAATACTTTGATAATGAAAGAACATCCCCTGATTTAAAAATATTAAAAAAAAATTAAATACATTATGGACAATTGCAAAAAAAATTTCTAGGTGTAAGAATGTTTGCAAAATTTTGAATTTTTAACGATTTTTGCAAATCTTCAATATTTAAGAAACATTCATTCATCCATTCCACAAAAGTACAAAAAAATATAGCTTTAGGGGAAAGGTGCAGAAAAAACAGGGGAGCAGGGGCAGGTTGGGTATGCATTACTCAATCATTAATTTAACAAAGGCGAGCGGCTGATGTTTTACATTAATTAATTATAAATTTCTCAAGTAATGTTATGTACTTTATGCTTTTAAAATGTCGAACTATTCCGTAAACTCCCTGATGCTCGTTGGGAGAGTATTTCCCGACTCGAATAGCGTTATTGTAAAAAAGTGGTCAAGAAAATTGGTTTTTATGGGGGTTGAAATGTTAAAGAGTACCCATCTAGAATGTTGAAGGTAGGTTTTAGAAAAGATGAAAATTTGATGCTAGTACGAAAGGGGTGATGTTGAAGCAGACGATGAACAAGGGAAAAGAGTTAGATTTTTTACGGTCATTTTGAGAATCCACGCAAGATTTTTTAATCCGGGGGAAATGATCATATTTTTTTATACCAAAAATGAAAAGAACACCATTTTGAGCTCTCTGAGACAATAGAGAGGTCTTCAGTAAGGTTATTGTACACAACGTCGCAATAATCAAAATGAGGGATGACGAGGCTTTGTACGAGCATTGTTTTTTTTTTTTTTGGGAGGAAGTTTTTTAAACGGTTTTTTAAAGAGTGTAAAAATGGTAGGTTTTTTTTGACACACTGTTTGATATGTTTGGCCAGGGTTTTTATTT
>JAMZAV010009373.1:0-25657 GCA_024449915.1 Sweltsa coloradensis | reverse complement strand
CATGGATCCTTTAAACGAGTTTCGGTAAGCGCCGTATTATCTAGCCTGCTGAGCTAGGGTTTGAAAACAGCGCTAATTTCAAAAAATGGGCACGATGTGGGTGATGTATTGGGTAAATACCATCCGCATGGTGGACAGTGCCTGTTATGAAGCCATGGTTTGATGGCACAACCCTTTTCCTACCGCTATCCCCGGTTTGATGGCCAAGGCACTGGGGGCACCTGATGACCCCAAGTCTTTTGCCGCCATGCGTTATCCCGAATCACGTCTGTCAAATATGCCGAATTATTGCTGGGTGAATTGGGCCAAGGGAACAGTAGATTGGTTGCCAAACTTCGACGGGTACTATGCAGGAACCAAAGATGTGCCGGCGCGTTTACCCAATATCCTGCTGAATGGCACCACGGGTATTGCCGTCGGTATGGCGACAGACTTTCCACCACATAATGTGCGTTGAAGTGGCGTCAGCGTATTGGCGTTGATCGAACCCTGAGGCATCCCTTGGACGATTTACTGGCCTTTGTTCAGGGCCGGATTTTCCTACCGAAGCTGAAATCATTACGCCGCGTGATGACACCCGGGTAAAATTTATCAGCATGGCCCGTGGTTCAGTACAAAATGCGAGCTATCTGGAAAAAAGAAGATGGCAGCGCAGTGATCCCCCGCTTTGCCACATCAAGTCTCTGGTGCCAAAGTGTTGGAGCAATTGCCAGCCAAATGCTGCCAAAAAGTTACCTATGGTGGAAGATCTGCGTGATAAATCTGATCATAAAAATCCGACCCGTTTTAGTGATTGTGCCACCTTCGAACCGTATTGACCTGGAACAGGAAATGAGCCATCTGTTTCGTCACTACTGATCTGGAACGCATTACCGTATCAATATGAACATATCGGTTTGGATAAACGGCCACAGGGAAAAGGCCTGGTGGAAGATCCTGACTGAATGGCTTGCTTTCCGTCGCGCGACTGTTCGTCGTCGTTTGAATTATGCCTCGAAAAAGTCCTGGGAAACGGTTACATATATTGGAAGGCTTGTTAGTTGCCTTTCCCTTAATTGACGATGTGATCCATATTATTCGTAGCGAAGACGAACCCAAACCGGTTCTGATGCACGCTTTGGTATTAGCGATACGCAGGCAGAAGCGATCCTGGAACTGAAACTCCGCATTTGGCTAAACTGGAAGAGGTCAAGATCCGCAAACGAACAGGATGAGTTGGCGAAAGAACGAGATCATCTCCAGGCACTGCTCGCCTCTGAGCGTAAACTAAATACCTTGATTAAAAAAGAATCCAGGCAGACGCACAAGCCTATGGTGATGAGCGTCGTTCACCTTTGACTGAACGTGAAGAAGCCAAGGCGATGAGTGAACATGATTTTGTTCCTTCAGAGCCGGGGTGACCATTGTGTTGTCTGAAATGGGTTGGGTACGTAGTGCCAAAGGGCATGATATTGATCCAGCGGCTAAGCTACAAGGCCGGTGACAGTTTCCGTGCTGCAGCTCGCGGTAAGAGTAATCAGCCAGTGGTGTTATTGATCTAGCGGGCGCACTTATGCAACTGATCCACTGACACTCCCTTCTGCTCGTGGGAAAGGTGAGCCTTTGACGGGTAAGCTGACACCATCACCAGGCGCCACAGTGGAACGGTATTAATGGCAGCGGATCACCAAAAATTGTGATGGCATCGGATGCGGGTTACGGTTTTGTCTGTACTTTCAATGATCTGGTCGCACGTAATCGTGCTGGAAGATTATGATCACCTTGCCAGATAGTGCCAAAGTCCTTCCACCTATGGAGATCCATAGTGACGATGATTTGCTATTGTCCATCCGTGCCGCGGGCCGTATGCTTTTTGTTCCCGGTTGCAGATTTACCACAACTTTCCAAGGGCAAAGGCAACAAGATCATCTCGATACCTTCGGCACAGGCTGCAACGGTGAAGATAAACTGTTTTTGGGGTGTTCGGGATTACCTCAGCAAGCTTCGATCACTTTGCATGTGGCAAACGCCAAGCTGAAAATTACGGCCAGAAAGTTGCAGAAGTTCCGGGCTGAGCGAGGCCGTAAAGGCACTCTCTTACGCGTGGTTTACAACGTATTGATCGGGTTGAATTGGATCTTCCGGTGGGGTGTTCCAAAGGTGATAGTGAAGAGTAATCAGATGGATACCTGCATCTTTCCGTTGATGAATGAGGTTGTCAAAGTTATTAATAGTTCGTGCCATTTTAGTGCTTTTTATTGCCTCTTGGTGTGTTTTTGGTTCAATTTACTGTTTGTTCAGCCCAAGAGATCCTCGCCATGTGGCGACGTTTGGCCATCTTTTTGGCCGTTTGTTTCCCAACGTGTTTGGCATGAAATCGAGCGGCGTACACCGGCCAATGCGGCAAATAAACGGCAAATGATCTATTTGCCAACCACCAGAATAATTAGGGACATGGTAACGGTTTTCCAGCATTGTGCAACCACGCACGGTAACCGTGGGTAAAAAAAGTCTGGCGTGGATTTCCCTTTTTTTTTGGGCCCAACTTTATTGGTTGGCAGGCAACCTGTGATTGACCGGAATAATAGAGCAAGAGCCCATGGCCCCTATCGCTCAAGTTGTTTATGCTTTTAAGCAAAAAGATATCTCTGTCTGGATGTTTCCGGAAGGCACTCGCAGCCGTGGCCGTGGATTGTTGCCTTTTAAAACCCGGGGCTTTTCATGCAGCGACTTCTGCTGGTGTGCCCATCGTGCCAATTTGTGTTTCTACCACCAGTGGTAAAAACAATCTGAACCGTTGGAACAATGGTCATGTGATTATTGAGATGCTCGAACCAGTAGAACACACGGAATTACAGTAAAGAACAAATCCGTGAATTGGGCCGCATTGCCATCAGATAATGCAGAGGGAAAAACGACCAATTGGCGCAGAAGTTGCTGAGCGCGAAGCCAGTAAAAAGTAAGGCTCTTTGTCTTACCTGAACCTTATTACGGCAAAGTAAACAGGTTGAAGCCCAAACCTTTTACGCCGTACCTAGCTTTGTTATGGAGAGATTATGTCAATCAGTCGACCCCGGTTTATTCAGGTATAGGTGTAGCTTTGGGCGCCGGCGCTATGTCTCTGAAGGCGAAGGCGAGCGGAGCGCAAACGGCATTGCCTATTCCGCCACTATTAGAATCCCGCAATGGACAACCGTTATTTTTAAACCCTGCAACGCACGCATTGGGCCTTTATCCCTGGTCGAAAAGTATCGGTATGGGGTATTAATGGCATCCATTTAGGGCCGACGGTACGGGGCATAGTGGTGACGATATCAAGTTTGATCTACCGAAATCGTCTGGAGTGAGCCTGTCTTCTATGACGATCAGTGGATTCCCAGTGCCTGGTTTTCTGATGGAGTGGTCCGCGCCGTTTCACCTATGTTGATTGTCCCCTGATTACCCATTCGTCAAGCAGCGCGACCTTTGGTTTCATGCCAACACACCAAATCGAGGCCCCTCATTATACAATGGCTTGACGGGTTTTTGTGGCTGGTTGAAGATCAAAACAGCAAAAAATTACCTTTGCCAAATCATTATGGCGTAGATGATTTTCCATTGATATTCAAGACAAAGGTTGGATAACTTCGGATCCCAGAATATAACCCTCCAGCGGAAGGCGGTTTTCTTGGTGATACCTTGCTAGTAAATGGGGTACAGAAACCCCCACATTGAGTTCCCGTGGTTGGGTGCGTTTACGTCTATTAAATGCTTCTAACTCAAGATGTTTTATTTTGAAGTTAAGTGATGGGCGACCAATCAGCGTGATTGCCATTTATCAAAGGTTTATTATCCCCCCCTCGCAGTACAACAATTTCTTTGGGTCCGGGTGAACGTCGTGAAGTCCTTATCGATATGTCGAAAGGGGATGAGGTTGTTATTACGGCAGGTGAAGCGGCGGGGATCATCGATCGTTTACGGTTTGCTAAAACCTTCCAGTCTGTTGCTTTCTACCCAGATTCTAACGCTCAAGCCTACTGGCCTGTTACCCCTGGTACCGGATAATCTCCCCACAGGATCTGCTGGTGGAGCAAGGGCAGGCAGGTAAAAGTGGTCCGTTCACGCGGCTTCTACCTTGGGGGCCCAAGATCGCCGGGATCAAACGTGTGATTTGGGCCCAGGGATTCGTATTGATATACAACCTTGCAGGGACCTGGGAACGCTGGACGACCCATGCTGATATGCCACAGCATTCCATATTCAGGGGCGTGCATTTTTTGGTGAAAAGTGTTAACGCTGCTCTGCCCATGCAGAAGATCGTGGCTGGAAGGACACTGTTTGGGTAGATGGCACTGTTGAAATTTTAGTCTATTTTAACCAGGTTTCTGTGCAAAACTTCCCATTCTTGTTCTAACAGTCAAACATTGAAATGGCTGATCGTGGTTCGATGGGGCAGTTGGTGGAAACAGGCAGCTCTTTGAACGATAAAAAAAAACTGAAGCATCAAAAAGGGCTTGAATGGATGAGATTTTTACTGTCCCTTGGTTAATCTGGTTTTTATATACCCAAGTTCAATGAAGATTCAGCACAAACGCTTGTCGTTTTTGAACAGCGCTTTTCGCTGGCCCAAGGGCGAGCTCATGAAGGCCGAGTAACTGTAGCCAACCCCGCTGGGAGTTTCATTGACGACGGGTATATACCAACTCTATTGAACTTGGGTATATATTGCTTTGATTCATAAATTGATGCAAAATTACATCAATTTATGAATCTATGGGTAAAGCTATGCGAACTACAGGACTATCGATGATGTGCTATATGCCAGGCGTTGAAATGGCTGATCCCAGGTATGGATAAGGCGATCTTTTCCGAGAAGCGGTGAAAACGTTGTTCGAGTGAAAGCGGCAAAAAAGGCTGGCTTCGCTCGGCGGTAGATCACCTGAAATGCAGATGATCCCTCGTCGATGCGATGGGGCCATCCAAAAAATGACTATTTTAGTTGATACGTCTGTCTGGGTGACCATTTCAAAAACCGGAATGAAGAGTTAATCCAGTTATTTAAGGGGGGAAATCTGGTTTTGGTTCACCGATGATACGGGCCGAGAAGCTTGTGGAACTCCTCCGCTACCAAGACAGAGGACGCTCGGTGATCTGGGTTTGTTACCGCAGAGCCATCAGGCTAATATCGTCGAAGTGATGACGTTTATCGAAAACGAACAACTGTACGGACTGGGCGGGCTTTCTGGTTGATATTATGCTGCTTGCATCGGCCTGATAACCCCGGGGGCTAAGCTATGGACACTGGATAAACGTCTTGAGAGGCTGGCTCAACGTTTTAATGTGAGCTACCAGCCTATTCATTGACATACGTCAGCGCTGTTCAAAAAGAAAAACACTGTCGTAACTGTTGCCAGTCTCTGGCGCGCCAGCGGCACCACGGCCAGCCACCACAAAGGCGGGGGCCCACGGTTAGGCGAGATCAACCGCTTGTGGCAGAGGCCAACCGGCAGAAAGCCCAGCCAGCAAGCCTGCCAGTGGGCATCCCCCCCCCCTATGGTATCAGTGACCTCAAAACCCGGGTAGATTGCAACCTGTTGTGGTGCTCTGTACCCATCGCAAATCCAGGCACCATCACGATCCAGGCGGCAGAAAAGCGTAATATTATACGCTGCGGAAAAACGCTGTGCTGCATCGACGGATCACCTTTAACCACATGGGATAGCAACTCATTGGGTTTAGGGTTAACAGTGTGTTGCTACCCAAAAAGCGCGGAAAAAAACGCTTCCCCCCCAGTTGGTGACACGCGGGCCGGGAATAAATCACCGCACCGGGGTCAAACGGCAAACGGTTAGCCATTCACGTAGTGCAGCCCCGGGGTTTCCCGACCAATTCGTCCCCCAGGGCATAAAAAAGGGTTTCTGGCTCCAGCGGTAGCATTGCAAACTGGGCTTTATCCAGTGAGCTTCGAAAACCCCCCACCGTAATAAATTCCTTCCCGCCGGGTTTCAACCTAGCCAACCCCAACCATTTAAGCTGGTGTGGCGAAATAACACCGGGCAAAACCGAGCTCTTGCATTGCCGTTCGATCGCTTTCCCCCCAATCACCATTCCCAACCCGGGCATACCGTTTACCACAGGCACTTCTAGGCGAGAGTCTCGTGCCACAAAAAACGAAACAACCGCCGTTTTTCCCGCTCTTGTGGTGTGCTTCTATGTCATCCCCACGGGTTGGCAGGCGCGGGAGTGGGATATGATGTCACCGACGGCACCGCCCAGACCAAAACGGTTTTTTTTCAACGGGAAATTTACTATAGACGACTTTTATTCCCCCTTTGGCGAGATAGAAAAACATGGCAATCAGGCTGACCAGGGGAAAAACAAATAGCCCTAAACGGAGTGGCGAACAGACCCCTTTGGGGAGAGGCCCATCAATAAACCTGTTTTGGGACCATCAAACCGATAAGCACCGGAAACAGCAAAGCAAAGGGGGTATTACGCACACCCCGATTTTTGGGATTTTTGGCCAAGAGAGCGTTATTATCATATCCATGATGGGGACGATTTTCAGGTAATCCAAATGAAATCGCTGCCCATGAGAGAGAAAAAACCCCACGAACACCAAGAAAGAGATAAAAGGCCCGATAAAAACGCCAGAAAAAAACAATATAGACAGCGATGCCCCCCCAGTATCTCAAAGAAAACCGCTAGGATTGCTTCACATTCATCCCAGGTCAAAGATTCAGGCGGGCAGAAAAAAGGGCCCCGTACGGCAATGGTCACAATTCCGGCGGTTGCGGTGAGTGGAAAGGGGATCGCCATCCATTGGGGGAGTACTAACCCAAAGGGGGCGATAGGGTTGGTTTTCACTCCCCAAAATGGGGTAACTGTACTGACAGAAAAATAGGGGAAAACTTACAGGATCGGGGGAAGGCAAGCAGCCTACTATGCAAAAAAAATACTTTTATTTAAAGGGTATCATTTTTGATAGGGGCTATAGTCTGCCCCGCAATCCCCAAACTATACCTGTTCCTGCGGCGATCACGGGAAAAGGGGGGTAAGAACCCAGTCAGCATCCAGAGGGAAGAGAGCACTTTTGCCCAGTCGTTTAACAGGAATACAGCACAACAACAGGGTCTGTCCGAATATTTATGAACCCCTCGGATCCAGCGACGGTTTATTTTGACCCATAAACTGAAAAACAATAGTCGGAAAACCAACAGAAAAGGGTACAGCTGTCAGGGCATGGCTTTCACCCAGGCCCTTTTCCTGAAAAAGGCGCCGGGGTAAGGGTGCCGGTAATAAATTTTACTGTTCCCAGCCCATCAGGTTGATAAAACTGAAAGGGGTTGGGTGCAATGTTGCCTTTTAAACCAAAAATCATCGCGATAGGGAGGGAGAGGGCGGCCTATTTTCCCAGCAAAACTGGGTAACCTACTAGAATAAGCGGGCAACGCCGACGAGTGCAGCAAAAAACCCGACTGAAAAAGGGAAACCCAAAAGGGCCACGCTAATAGCCCATAACTACGCCAAATCCCAAATTTTGGCAGCGGACCATACCCAAATATTCGAGCGGCTTCCCGGTTTTTTCTGCATTGGGCGCGATCAATACCCGTACTTTCTATTTCCATGTCTCACTGCGTTTTGGTTTCACTCAAAACGATTTTTTCCTGATTTCGGCCTTACAGAGCCGTTTGCGTAAGGCTAAAAATCAGTCGATTGGCGGGTTAATTGTGTAAATCCTTTGTGGGAAGGCATAAATTCCGTCATCTCCGCATATTGCGGTTGCCATCGCACCAATGTGTCGGTATCACCGCCCCAGATTCGCCCAGGACGCACATTGTTGTGGATCGGTGCGGCTGCTCTACCAAGGGCCATGCCCTAGGGATTGACTTCCCCATATTGTCCATTCAGCCCCAATAGTGGGGGTAAGCTCTGCCGTGCATCCCCTTTTTGGGAATGGGCCAAAAAATAGCATACAAGGGGCCCTACCAAACGGGGCTGAGTGAGGCTGAGGGGGGTGATCTCTGCTGCTTACTTGCTCAACGTTGTTGGAGTTCTTGCTTGATGGTGCCCAATCTGTCCCTTCTATTTCTCGGCTGATCGCCCAGCAATGGTAAAAGGCCCTACGGGGATATCTGATTTTTGTGTTGGGGCACAAGAAAAACCCTATGGGATGACAAAAGCTGGCAGGTCTGGGTAGGTAACAAGCACCTAGCGGTGCAATCCCCATGGCTGCACCGTTGGGTTTCCCATTAGCGAGATCTCTACACAGGGGTTCCGGCCTATTTCCCAAAAAGCAGCTTTGAGGGGGGTCCCGAATATTTTTTAGAGAAAAATCGCATTTTTCTGCCCATAGATGTGGCGTGAATGGTTGGTTTGACCCCTCCTTCTGCATCAATGAGCGCACCAGCAAAGCTAAAGCCTGTTGCGTATCTCGGGATATTCCCCCGAGGGTTTAAAATTTGTTGGCAGCACTGTTTTCTTTTGGGCCGGGAAAAAGTGCGTGATCCAGCCAAAATTTCCGCCTTTTTGCAAAGGGCCTATCCCCTATGGGATTCCCATCGCATCGCCAACGCTTGCCCCTAAGCGCACCCAGAAAGGCGTGGGGGGATTTTTTTATATTTTTCATTTAAGGGGGTTCCCTGGGTGTTGGTGCTTACGGCCTAACAAGCACCAGTAGGATAATAGTAATTATGAAACAAATCCAATTAAAAATCCATTCGTACAATTCTGTGATGCCAATCTAGTTCCCATGTAAATTCCGCGCATAAACTATTATCTTGAATGTGGCAAGTATGGTAAAAAAAGAGTAGGTATACCACCACCAATGAAGCTGCGGGGTGTTGGCTGATCTCACTCACCCGAATCCCTGCTTGAGTAAGTCATCAGGATTCGCTCGATTGGGCCGCCTACCTCCCAAATTCATTGAACTTGGGTATAGAGTGCGAAATGGGTTAATCAGAGGGTAGCGTTGATGAGTGATTTCATTCCTTGGGTTTATTCAAAAGTTTTTGCAAGCAGCAGCGGCGCCACCCTTACCTGCAATTAGCAAGTACAATCGAAAACGCGATTAAGCAACATGGTTTGGGGGTAGGGGGTTTTTTACCTCCAGAACGCACTATGGGAAAAACTCTGGATATCTCACGGGTAACGGCCCGTAAGGCAATGAAGTTATTAGAAGAGAAAGCCTGATCTCTCGCCAGCAGGGGATAGGGACTCGTGTGGCGATGCATATCGGTTATTCTCTCAACAAAAGATCATGGTTTTACTCCCACAGGGTGTTACGCAATGGCGGCAGTGTGAGCAATCAATGGTTACTGCGTATCCGAATCATCGCCTCTGCTGATATTGCTAAAGCTCTGGATCTGGAGAAAGGCAGTGAGGTGGCCCAAATTGCGCCGCCTGCGTTTGATGGATGGTAACCCTGTGGTCGTTGGAAAAAAAAACCAACTATATACCCGTAGCCTTTTACCTGATCCTGAACAGTTGGAACATTCACTTTACGCCTTAGGCAGTCGCGAGGCATTGTTCCTGAGGGGGGGAATTTTTTTTGAAAGCGATCGAGAGTGATGACGAGAATGCCAGTTTGCTTATATCAAAAGTGGTACACCTTTGTTACTTTATTGTACGGGACCAGCCGAAGCTTCAGGTGAAGTATTAGAATTCAGTGAAACCTTGTCGTAGTGATGTTATGAGTTTGAATTTAAATTGTTAATGTTCTCATGCCTTGACGCAGTCAGCCCAAGCCACCTGAAAAATGACAGGTACGTTTTGTATTACAGAGAGTAACTGGAAGCGTTAAATAATCTGCCCTTTTCGTGGGGAGTGCGTATAATCGCCGCCCGGCGATAAATTAACCGCACAAGAGTATCCGCAATGAGCACCACCAGCCTGATCCAAACCCGAGCGTGAGTTATTTTCTTATAAGCCTTACTGGGCTGAATGTTTTGGGGGCCCGCGCCCTTTTTACCTATGTCACGGGAAGAGATGGATCAACTGGGTTGGGACAGTTGTGATGTGATCATCATCAGTGGTGATGCTTATGTTGATCATCCAGTTTTTTGGGATGGCAAACATTGGCCGCATGTTAAAAAGCTCAAGGCTTTCGTGTCGGGATTATTGCCCAGCCAGAGTGGGACAATAAAGATGACTTTATGCGTTTTGGGGGAAACCCAATCTGTTTTTTTGGTATTACCGCAGGTAATATGGATTCGATGATCAACCGCTACAACGGCTGATCGCAAGTTACGCCATGACGATGCCTATACAGCGGGGAAATCGGTGGCAAACGCCCAGATCGTGCCCCCTTGGTGTATAGCCAGCGTTGTAAAGAAGCCTATAAAGATGTCCCCATTGTGTTAGGCGGCATTGAAGCCAGTTTACGCCGTATTGCCCATTATGATTACTGGTCGGATACCTTTGCGCCGTTTCTTTTCTGGGGATTCTAAAGCAGATATCTTGATCTATGGTAATGGGGAGCGCCCGTTGGTCGAATTGGCCCATCGCCTGGCGGCGGGGTGAGCCAATTCAGGATATTCACGATATTCGTAATACTGCGGTCATGCGTAAAAAAACCTTTGCAGGGGTTTGGGGGTGGTGTGATTCCACACATCTGCTAAAACCGGGCCGTATTGAGCCTATTGCCAACCCTTATGGCGAAGATTTACCTTGTGCAGAGGGTGGAAAACCAGAGCCGGAGGCAAAACCGTTATTGTACGAGCAGCCAAACCTAAACCCTGGGAAAAAACCTATGTCCTCTTGCCTTCTTTTGAGAAGGTAAAAACGGACAAAGTGTTATATCGCCCCCGCTTCTCGTATTCTGCATCATGAAACCAATCCCCGGGTTTCGCCCGTGCGCTAATGCAAAAAAAACGGTGATCGCTATGTCTGGATCAACCCTCCGGCGATTTCCCCTTGACCACGCCAGAAATGGGTAGCGTTTTCGCACTTTCCCTACAGCGCGTACCGCATCCTTCCTATGGTGAAGCACGGGTACCTGCCTATGATATGATCCGTTTTTCGGTGAAAAATCATGCGTGGATGCTACGTGGTTGTTCATTTTGTTTTTGATCACTGAGCATGAAGGGGGCATTATTCAAAGCCGTTCTGAAGACTCTATCGTGCGTGAAATCGAAGAGATTTCCGCGATAAAGTACCAGGCTTCACGGGGATAATTTTTGATCTGGGCGGCCCTACGGGCAATATGTACATGTTAGTTGCACCAATCCGCGTGCAGAGCAGACCTGCCGCCGTGCGTCCTGTGTCTATCCAGAATCTGTATTATATGGATCCAATCACGAACCGACCATCAAACTGTATCGTCGCGCTCGAGAACTGAGGGGAATTAAAAGATCCTGATCGCCTCGGGGGTGCGTTAACGATTTGGCGGTTGAAGATCCGCGTTATATCAAAGAGCTGGCAAACCCACCATGTAGGGGGGTATTTGAAAATTGCCCCAGAGCATACCGAAAGGGCCATTATCGAAAATGATGAAGCCAGGTATGGGGAGCTATGATCGTTTCAAACAGCTGTTTGATCACTATTCCAAACAGGCAGGCAAAAAAGCAGTATCTGATCCCTTACTTATTTCTTCACCCCCAGGCACCCGTGATGAAGATATGATCAACCTGGCTTTTATGGTTGAAGAAAACCGTTTTCGCCTGATCAGGTGCAAACTTTACCCTTCACCGATGGCGAACTCGACCACCATGTATTATAGCGGTAAAAATCCGTTGAGCAGGGTCGGTTATAAAAGCGAAGAGGTTTTTATCCACGGGGTAAACGCCAGCGGCGCCTGCATAAAGCTTGCTGCGTTCCCATGATCCCTTTAAACGGGCCCATTGATCCGTAGCACACTGGAGAAATGGGGATGAAGCACTTGATTGGCAGCCGCCGTGAACCCTAGTACTGCACCAAGCATTGATGAACAGCGTGAGGCTCGGCGGCTGCAACGTCGTACGCGCCCTGCGTTGACGAAACATACGGACATTAACCAACAGCGTACACCTGCAAAATAAACCCGGGCCACGGAAGCCGATCCGCCCTGCCAAGCCCAAAGGGTTTTAACCAACAGGAGCCGATAGGCCCTGCTTTACTGGGTATATACCCGTCGTAAATGAAACTGCGGGCGGTGTTGGTTACGTTCACTTCCCATCACTCACCCGAATCACTTACCCGAGTAAGCTCATGGGATTCGTTCACTTGCCGCCTGGCTGCATCTTCATTGACTTGGGTATATCTCACACAAGGCTTTATAGGCAGCTTCAACTTTTGCCATATGCGTGGAGCCTGTGGTGCCGGGTGGTTTTGGCGACATGCCAGTTTAAAAAACCTCTGGTGAAGATGTTAATCATGCCCATAGCTTTTTGGCGGTCACTGGAGAAGGTACGCAGCAAAACTCCGCGCCGTTAGCGTAAGCAACCTCGTAGCATAGCGGCGGGTCACTGGGTGTTCAATCCACTTTAGTTGCTGATATTGCAGTATGCCAATATAGGCAGCGCCAAGATCGATATTGATTTTAGGATCAAAGAGGTCATCCTCATCAGGGGCAACCTTTTTTGCCTTTGAAGCGATAGGGATCACAGCCTGCCGCATCAGCTTTGATTTGCATCAAACCTATGCATTAGAGCGGCTGACCCTGCGGATTAAAACTGGACTCTACCTGAATAATGGCAGTAATCAGTTTTTATCGGGCGCCATACTTCTTGCAGCCTTGGCTTTTCATTATCATAAGCGCGCTTATCGTAATGGGTACGCTGAGGGTTTTCTGGAGCACCCTGCCAGTATCAACAGCATCAGGATGATCGTAAAACGTGGTAAAAGTGAAGATGCCATAAATTTTTATATTCAAATTTAATTGATTGGTTTTTTCGAGGTCATTGGGGTTTTTGACATCGCGTTTTTTCCGCCAGACAACCATAATCACACCGAATAAACCTAATATCAGCAGTGTGACAGGGAGCAGCTCAAGCCCGCCATCACTTGAATCTTCATGGCGTTTGACCAGCGGGATCTGACTGAGCGCGTAGCCTAGGCTCATTAATGAGCCCACCCAGATCACGGCACTCAGCCAGTTAAAGATCTGAAAGCGTAGCCTATCCAAGCCGGAAATCCCCGCCAGGTAGGCAACAAGGTACGCAAAAAGGGCCAGAAAACGGCCCATCACAAGTGCCACCAATCCGTAGCGATCAAACAGCAGGTAGGCACGTTGATGATATTGAGTCGGCAATTGTAGCAGCCAGCTTTTTACCAAAACGATGTGTGGCCCTAACCATTGTCCTTGCAGATAGCTTAACCAGCAGCCGAGACTGGCAGCCAGTGTCAACAGCAACAGAGTAGGGAAAAAAAAACTCATGACTCCCTTGCAATAAAAGCACCGGTTAAAAACAATAGACTATCGCCTGGTAAAAAAAGAGGCTGGCAGCAGTCCATTTTCTAGCAACAAGGTGGTGAAAAGTACCATGTAAACTCCCAAATCATGCTGGATAAAGCAAGGGCAGCAAAATCCTGCGTCCAAAGTGCGTGAACAATCTCTTTAATACGTCCATTTTTATCCTGTCTGCTCCCTTTTGAGTGTATACCCGTCTCAATGAAGCTGCAGGGGTGTTGGCTGACTAGGGAAAAAATGCGTTTAAAACCTCAGCCAGATCATCAAGTAGATCCTGCCACATTCTCCAACCCAATATGTAGGCGCACCAGTGTACCAGAGAAATCGATCCCGCCAAAAAAGGGGCGGATCGCTTGTAGCTCCTCCGGTTGATAGGCCAAGATCAAGGATTCATAACCCCCAAGAATAAGCCATGCTGAAATGGCTAAAGTGATAAAGGTAGGGGGCCAATTGTTCATTATTCAGTCTCTGTTTCAAGACAAAAGAAAAGAGGCCATTACAGCCGCTGAAATCACGTTGATAAAACTCATGGCCTTTACACCCTGGGAATGGGAGGGTGATAGACCTCAGCCACCCCCAGGTTGTTGTGCCAACCAGTGTGCGACGCGGTAACGCTGTTTTGTTCATGTTGTTTAACCGTATCCCTAAGGTACGCAGCCCTCTACTGGCCATATAAGCGGTATCGGCATCGACCATTTGGCCATTAGATAAGAGTGCTCGCGCAACTGCTCCCAGCAGCGGGCATTGGCTACCGGCGGTTCCAACATATAATCAGAATGGCCAATGATATATTTGGTGCCTGCCTGAATCGAAATATCGTTTATCAAATCCCAGCGCTTTGAACAGGATCCCTGCCGCCCAGGTATGTCGATCATGATGATAATGTCTGGATTAACCGCACGGATCGCGGTGACTATTGCGGGAAATATCCTGTATTTCCATGGTGATAGAGCAGGAGATTAAAGAAAAAACCACCCGCGTATTCGGCTGGATCAAGGCTGCGATCTCGGCACCGATCAGGGGAAATCAAAGTAGGTGGTTGCTACATTCATGCGGCCAAAAATACGGGTACAAAAATCTTGGGTAGGTTCATAAGCGGAACTGTCACCAACAGATGGCCCACCAGTGTTAAAAAAAGAAAGGATCGCATTGGCAACGGCTGCTGCGCCACAGGGATACAAAACACATCCCGCACCGCCTTCTAATTCTGCCAGCGCTTCCTGAAAAGGGGAAATGAGTGAGCTTTGCCACGACGCCCGTAAAACAACTCACCTTGAGCGCGTTTGGCTGTGGCATTTTTTTGGGCGGCGACAGAGCCAAAAACTAATGAGGAAGCCCGCTGAACCACGATTAACAGCACCTTGTGTATAACGCGGGCCACGCCCTGCACTGACCGTACCGTATCGATATTTTTTGAGGTCATGTCTATAACGCCTTTATTTGATCCGATGTATTTTGAGGTTCTCACGGTATCACGCCAATGAATAGCCCTCCAGACGTTTAACCTCTCTTATAAAAAACAACGTTCGGCTGGCCGAGGAGATATCTTATTTTTGTGGTTGATTTTTTTTTATAAATAGTAATGATAACCACTATCATTTAATGATTGATTTGATATGATCGCCAACTGATTTTTTCTTCATATTGATACCCAAGTTCATCCAAGTTGGGAGGCGGTGGCAAGTGAACAAAGCCAACCGCTGCTGCAGCTTGAATGGTGATGGGGATATACGGCCGGAGGCTATCTGTGAGCAGGCTCAAACACATCATTAACCAGGCAGCGCCAAATACGATTTTTTTCTCCCCGCCGAGCAGGGTGGCGTAGTGCCATTATTTCGCTGGTGCTATTGGCAAGCGCAGGCCAGTTCAAGCGGAGCTGAGTAGCCAGCCGGATAAAGTTGATACGACTACCTCTGAAACAGCTACCTCTGAAACAGCTACCTCGGGAAAAAAAGGTACTTGACAGTACTACAGCGGTCACGGCTTTCCTTATCCTTATACATCCAGTCAGTTTCCGGGCCCACCCCCAGTACTTAGCACCTGAACCTGCAACACGCAGTATGGATCTGTCTGTCTGGGGTATGTACCAACATGCAGACATCGTAGTCAAAACGGTGATGATCGATTGTTTGCTGGCCTCGGTAGTGACGTGGGCGATCTTTTTTGCCAAAGTGAGCAAAACTGCTTCGTGCAAAACGTCGTTTACGCCAAGAACAGCACTCTTGGGCAATGGCCGTTCGCTGGATGAGGCCGCGACACTGGCGGTAGATTTTCCTGCGGAAATTTATCAGCACGCTCTTATTGCAAGAGCACAGAATGAGCTGGAGTTGTCGGCAGCTCTGATGACAACAGCGGCATTAAGGAACGTAGTGCTTTCCGTCTTGAGCGTAGGGTCGCTGCGTATGGCCGCCAATTAGGGCGTGGTAATGGCTTTTTGGCCACCATTGGCGCCATTGCTCCTTTGTCGGCCTGTTCGGTACAGTGTGGGGGATCATGAACAGCTTTATCGGTATTGCTTACTCCCAAAACAACAATTGGCGGTGGTTGCACCGGGGATCGCTGAAGCCCTGCTCGCTACAGCGTTGGGTCTCGTTGCGGGCCATCCCCGGGGGTGGTGTTTTATAACCTCTTTGCTCGGATGATTGCTGGGCATCTGCTCAGGTGGGGGAGGGTCGCTGCACAAATATTATTACTGTGAGCCGTGACCTGGATTGAAGCAACAGCAGTGCAAAAACGTTCACAGCATGCTCATCACTAAGGGCGGGATAATCATGGCGATGCGCTTGAATGACTCGCTCGATGACAGCGGCAAATTGCATGAAATTAACGTCACTCCCTTTATCGATGTCATGCGGGTTTGCTTTTGATCATCTTTAGGGTGGCAGCACCACGGGGCAACGGGATATTCGTGTTGATCTCCCTGCATCCTCTGCTCAGTCACAACCTCGCCCTGAAAAACCAGTATTCTTATCATTAAAGGCGGATAAACAATTAAAATTTTGGTGATGATCTGATCTCTGCAGAACAGTTGGCGACAGCACTGGATCAACGTACACAGGCTAAAAAAGAAACCACTATCTTCTTTCAAGCGGATAAAACCGTAGACTATGAAACACAAAATGAGCGTAATGGATAAGCTTGCGTAGTGCGGTTACCTGAAAGTAGGTTTAGGGGCGATGGAAAATGCGGCGAAATAACAGACCCCTGCCCGATAAAAAAGGGGGCAGAGCAATCGACTTAACCTTTTAAATCCAGTACCGGCTTTCTCTTCAATACCCCCCGCAGAATAAAGTAATAGAGGATACCTATTGCGAGCCAACTGAGGCCAAGTGTCTTGGCTTCAATATCCATTTCATAAGCACAACCCCCCGATGATCACCAAGCCAACCAACGGGAACAACAAAATTTTTTTACCCAAGCAGGGGAAATTTCTGGCGGAATAATGTAGTGATTAATCACCGGAAGTGCAGGATAAAAAAAGCCCATTAATGCGCCGAAGTTCACTAAACGGCCCCAGTTATCGATGCTACCGTTGAAATATAATCCGCACCTAATGAGATGACCGCAACCAGCAAGGTGCTGATGTAAGGGGTTTTAAAACGTGGATGTATTTTTGCCAGGATCTGAGGCAACTGACGAACACGCCCCATGGCGAACAGAATACGTGAAATGGCCGCTTGTGCTACCAGTGCATTGGCGATCCCCCAAAAGAGTGGGGGTTGCCCAAAAGGTGGTCTGTTTTTTTAAACCCAAAAGCCCCCTGCCAGATAGGCTGTGTGTAAAATTTCCGTATCAAGTTAGTTTAACTACTGCCTGCTGCCAAATCAGCAGCGATCCAAATTTTTCACAATAAACCAGCGTACCCTACCAGCAACAAGGGGTATAGCGAGGCTTTTCCTACGGCATCGGTTTCCTCCTTTGCTCTCTTCGGAAAGTGTGGAATCCCATCAAAAACCCCGGAATGACAGTACAGCAATGGAAACCGCACCCATAACCAGTGGCAAACTGAATTTTTCTGCATTGTTAAAAGCGGGTTTAAGTGTCAGGCTACCAATCCCTCACCGCCATAGGAGGGCGTCAGACCGATCACAATAAAGATCGACAGAATGATGATTTCTGCCCCCAGAAATGTAACGGTTGGCTTTGGCGGTAAACTGAAATACCGATCAAGTTGATCACGCTGTTGACCGTGATAAAGGTGACGATCCAAACCCAGGCAGGCACCGCTGGCAAGACCCGGGCCAAGAGCTGCTGCACTAACGATGTACAGAAATGCAGGCACCAAAATATAGTCCAGTAGGATCAGCCACCCGGCGAAGAAGCCGACAGTTTCATGGATCCCCCGTTGTGAAAGGGCATATACCGACCCGGGAAAAACTGGAAAAGCGCGTGACATGGACCAATAACTCATGGCAGTAAAGAACATGGCGATCATACCAATCAGGTATGCCAGAGCGACCATCCCTTGCGAGCCCTCCCACACATAGCCAAGACCCCGAATGGGCGATTTGGCACCATAAAAATCATCCCGTAAATCCCCAAAAATCTTTCAGGGTAAAGAGTGCGGTTCAGTTCTTGCTTATAGCCAAATTGTTCCCACAGACATAGTGTGGATCCCAATCCAGCGTGATATTTAACTGTGCAGCAACACTGCGTGGCAACGAGAAGCGGCAGTTTTTAACGGGTCAACCACTTGGCAGATTGCAGATCACCGTAATACTCAATAAGTTGATGGATCTGCCAGCGAAACATCGCTGTGATCCCGCAACAAAATGCGCCATATTGCGGGTGGCTAACTGCGCCGCCTCATCCAGTGTCTTCGCTGAAGCCAATGTGTACAACGCTGTCGCAGTGCTGATCATGGTGGTTGGCAATGGGCGGTTTTTTTTTCTACACTTAATTCACTACCACCCTTTACCAGGGATTTCTAGGCCCCACAGACGGAAACTTCACCATCGCCCATGGCAGCATGGAGATCACCAAGTGCAAATAATGCACCAGGTACATTCACGGGCAGCCACAAGGGGCAACCTTCGGTAATAATTTTACAGTCCATGTTGCCGCCGTGGGCATCAGGGGTTCCGCAGGGTACCGCCACTCCTGCCGGTGCAACACCAATCACGCCGATCATCGGGGTTAATGGCCAGCGCAAGCCGCCAGGGAGCAGGGCAAAACCGTCTTGCAGCGGCACGGTTGCGAATTTGAGGTTGCTGTAGTTCATCGCCGATCACACCCAGACCTGGTGCCGTTACCCTCACTGCTTGCTGGCTGCGTGGAAATAATGCTTTTTTTCTCTACCCGTAATACATCGCCCAGGCATGGCATCTTGCACGTAGACAGGACCTGTTGCCGGGTTGATGCGGTTCCAGTCCAACTCGGTAAAAGAAGCTTGTTCAGAGGTAATCTGATCTTCGAAACAATCGCATGTCTCAAAACAGACATCACTACCGCTGTTAATCTGTGCTACAGGAGGATTATCACGCGACATGGCATACACCACCTGCGTGCGAGGAATTTTTTCCATGGTGATCTCTATAGATTAATGTTGTTTGTTTTATTGGTTTTATACCCGTCGTCAATGAAAAATGCAGCGGTGTTGGCTGCGCTCAGCTACTCGGCTCATTAATGAGCTCACCCTTTGGGCCAGCGCAAACGCTGTTCAAAAACGCTAAGCGTTTTTGTGCCTGCAACTTCATTGAATTGGGTTTATACCCTTCATTTTTTTAAGTTGCTTGAGTGTTAGCTACTCTCTGTTGCCCCCCAACTGTCACTTGGATTAACTTGAGTAGTTCCCATGATTGACTCAGCGGTACATTTTTCGCCAGCGCGGATTATTCACCTCTGTAGAGGCTGAGGCAAGTACAGAAAAGTACAGTGAGACAAGTACCTATTTTTGATTGGTTGTATATGCTTACAAAAAAATATAGATATAGTTTTTAAAATTGTTTAACAAAGGTATTGCTTGAAATTTTTGGTAGGTTATAGGAGTAAAAAAGCTAATCAGAAAGCCATTAAAAGGCAATGCAATATTTAAATAGTTACGTTAAAAACTTAGGGGCAGTTTTTAGGAAATCATGAAAAACTACGCTTGTGGCAATAGTTATCGCGATCATCATCGCTGTGCTCAACCCGTGGTATGAGGAGGGCGGTCGTGCCATTTCCCCGTCTCTTTGCCAGAGGAGAACAGTTCTATCTCGGTGCTCACTGAGCAGAAGGGCGAGTTGCTACGCTATCTGCAACAGCATAAACGGTTACCTGACTACTACATGACTAAAAACCAGGCTCGTGAGCGTGGTTTGGAAGGCCAAGAGGAAAATTTGTGTTCGGTTTTGCCGGACAAAGCCATCGGGGGTGACATTTTTTTAACCGTGAAGGCCCGCCTGCCTAAAGCTACAAGCGGGTGTGGCGTGAAAGCAGATTTTAACTATAAATGTGGTCGTCGTGGCACAGATGGGCTGCTGTATTCCAATGACGGCCTGTTTTTATCCCCAAAAGGGACCATTACAAAAGCTTCATTAAAATGGAGTGGGGCAGATGAACAGAATAATATTCGATTTTAACCAGATAGCAGACTTACCCGCATTTTATCGCTATTTTGCCAAACAATTTGGGTTTAGCAGAAGGGTTTTGGATCAAACCTAGATGCTTATGGGATGCAGTGACAGGGGAGATCCCATACCGGTTGAGATTGTATTTAGTCACCTCACCAGCCGCAGTAAACGCCGTTTTGGGCCCCCATTATTTTGCTATTTGAAGAGGCGGAAAAGAGCTGGGTGAAGATTTATGCTTTAATATTCGTGAGGTTGATAATACTACCAAAGAGCCTTGGGGGTGAAGATGGCTGATCTAAAGAGCTAACAATCGGGCTCGAGACCCCTCAGCTGATTTTTTACTCTATGCCCAAGTTCAAGGATTGTGGGTAGGGGGGAAAACGAACGAATCCCGAGAGTTTACCGGGTCAAGTGTTTCGGGTGAGTGAAACTCTGCTCGCAGCAGCACGAAGGGGCGAGCTCATGGAGAGCCGGGTAACTGTAGCCAACACCGCTCAGTTCATTGATGAGAGTATAGCCTTTTTAAATTTTTATTTCAATCATTAAATTTGTTTTTTTTATTATTAATTTTTGAATTTTTAATTGACTCGAATGAGTGAATGTATCAATTTTTTTTTAGCAAAAAAATGGCAATGATATAACTATTTTTTACAATCCCAAAAAACTGCATTATACTCTTTGAAAATAAGTTTACTCATTTTCCGAGGGATATAAAAAATTCGTAGGGAAATTTTTGAATAATTAAGAGAAAATGGATAATAAAATTTTTTTTATCTTTTTATTTCCTCAAAAAGCCGATGAAATTAATCAGAAAAAATACTGTCAATGGCGGTAATCATACCTGCATACTTAGTTTTTTTTTTTATATTTTTGGCATGATTGGTGACAGCCTGCTGAGCCCAATTTTAGATTTCTGCCACCCCGGGGGGAAACTGACAACAGGAATACCATACCATTACCGTAAGTTCTGATGGGGAAAGGGGCCCCCCTCTAACCACGGGGGAAGCCGGGTTATATTACCAGCAGTTTAATCGGGATCAGTTGGTCCGGTTTATCGACCCAAAAAGGGTGCTATTCAGCAACGTTTTCTCCACTACTACTGGGGCACTAGGCTCAACTTTACGCTGATGCATCGTTCGATTTTTCAACAACAGCAACTTTAAAACCCGGGAAACAGTGATGGTGCACCTTCCCCTGGGGGTCAGAAAAAACAGTCTCACTGTTGATAATACATCTACTGTCATTTTGGTCAAAAAAAAAGATACTGAGGAATCAGTCACTGATGGCATAACAGTGTGGCAATCACCAGCACTCTTTCTGGCCTGTAGTTAGAATTACCAAAAATAAATGGGGCCCCATTTTTGCGAATTATGTCCCCTAAACCTGGTCAACTACGCAAGTTTTTTCCCCAATAGCATTTCGGGGTACCCCAACGTCCCGGTAACTTTTTTTTGGTTTTAACGCCAACCCAGCGACTTCAGTTTTTAAATTTCCCCAACGATTTTTTTTGAACCGGGTAGCAGTGGCATAGCTACCACTCAAAGATGCTTACGGGATCGACTAAAAAGGTGGGGGGACAGCCTTTCCCTCACCGCGCGTTAGTGGGTACAACCAAGGTCCAGAAAAGACAATGGGAAAGGAACTTATAACGCCAGACTCTTTAAACCCGACGGCCTGACGACAAAAATTTTGTGTTTAAAAATGCTTTAGCTACAGCCTTATGTGGCTATATTTTTCAAACGGAGCCGCGAGCCAGTGCTTTAATCACAGTGTGTCGCCAGACAATTGGGGTGATGATACCAGCACAGTGACGGGGAAATTTTAAGGAGTGCATGGTAACCCGCTCGCTCGCGGGGGAGATACGTGTAAAAACAGCAGTTTGCCCGGTTCAATGTTGGGCTGTGAGATTGGGCAAAGGGCACTATCTGCGGCAATATTGCTGCATCGCCTGGAAAGCAGCGCTAAAAAATTTAGTGTTTAAAGGGGGTTTGCGCTGCCTCAATTTTGGATTCACTGAAGGAAGGCTAATACAATATTCTACTCTCTCGCCCAAAATTGCGTACATACTGACGGCTCTTCGGTTATTACTTGGCCTTAAAGACGCCAAAGGGCAGGGGTTGACTCTGGGAAAGCTCTAAAATTTTTTTTGAGTAGCAGTTTTTGCCGAATAACCTGAGTTCGGTGTTTATAATAATGATTTGGGGCTTTACTGCCCCTTGACATCAAGGAAAGGGGGGCAAAAAGGGCGTTTTTTTTTAACGGTATTTTTTCTGCAAATACGCAGACAGTCACTTTTTCGGAAGGGTCGCGGTCCAGCACTCAACCTTAACCGCCCCAAAAGCCACACCACGAAGCGAGTCTGGTAAAGGGCACACTCTTTTGCCGTGGTAAAACCATTAATGTCGGTGGGAGTAACGTTATTATCACCCGCATCTTAAAGGTACTACCGGTTTGGTTTCCGATAAAAACAAGGAGCTACTCGGCTCTCCTTTTATCCGAGGACAGGCACACGCATGAAAATTTAGATCAACGGTGCCCCCCCTCCGCATCCCTTCCGTTACCTTTTGTGCTGGAATGCGGGGTGAAAGCCATCCGGGACTCTGCGTCCCCGAACAGTTTAAACTGATGGAGTAGCTTTATCATGTAGTTCTAAAAGACGCCTATGGTAATGCCTTAACTCAGGGGGGGGATAAGTGAGCTGACCAGCAGCCCTTTTGGGATATTTAGTAGCGTTATCGATAAAGGAAATGGCAGTATTCTGCAAGTTTAGTCAAAAGCAAAGGAAGTTCAACTTTTAAAATTTTGCGTAAAAAGTAAGCCCGCCCCCGCATCCCAGCTGTAATTCAGCACCGGCAATGCCAGCGGCAGCGTATCAACAATTATGCTAATCCTAATATTTTGTCGATCGCAGAGACGGCAAAATTACTGTTAGGTTGAAAGATGCGGCGGGTAATGCCCTGACTACGGGCAGTAATAGCATCACTATCAGTAGCACTCTTTCTGGAAGTAGCGTCGGTTTCCCAAACGTTAATCACAATGACGGTACCTACACCGCTATTTTATCCTCAACCAATGCCATACAACCACAGTCAATTTCTCTATTAATGGTATTTCTGCCCCTAATAATACCACTGTAAAATTTACGCCAAGTGCAGCAAGTACAAGCAAAAACTATTATCAGCACATCACCAACCAATTTTAACCATTTATCAGAGCAGTCAGATAACCGTCACCCTGAAAGACAGTGAAGGCAACTCGCTGATTAAAGGTGGGAGTATCATTGCTATAACAAGCAGTTTAAACGGAACTATAGTGGGGCCAGGACGGATAACGGCGATGGTACTTCTCTGCCAGCCTTTCATCATCAGTAATGGGAACTACAGGTTAAACTTTAAGATTATGGAGTGCCTGCCACTGCATCAACCGATGCTAACCCTTTACGACAGGAGCAGCGAGTAGCACGACTTCCAGCATCCTTGCCTTGCCAGCCAGCGTGACCACCGATGGTAGTACTGTGGGACTATCACCTAAAAGAAAAAGGCAGGCAAACATCCTGTCTCGTGGGGGCGACAGGGTATCAGTGAGTAGCAGTCTGGGAGGCTCCCCGGTTGGCAGCATCATTGATAAACCCTAATGGTACTTATAGTACGTTAGTCACCTCCAGCAGCGTTGGGAGCACCATACTCAACTTTAAAGTAAACGAAAGTACTGCCAGTGCATCAACAACGGTATTATTTACTACCGGATCGTGAGTGGAAACACATCAAAACCATCACTGCTAGTTTGGCTACCTTGCCAGTAGGAGTACGACTACGATAACAATACGGTTAAAAAGACGCAGGTGGTAATCAACTCAGCAGTGGCAGCAATACGGTGGCAATATCCAGTAGTTTTTCGGGTTCTGTTGTCAGTAATGTGGTCAACAACAACCAAAGGCAGTTATACCCCCACAAATCTCCTCGACCAAAACTGGCACTACCCAAAGCTCGGTTTTGCGATCAATGGCATTTCATCGAGTCAAAATTACCAAAGGGACTCTTCACCCCTTGGGGCTGCAGATAAAACCAACTCTGTTATTACCGCCATACCAAGTAGTGTTACAACCGATAATAAAAGTGCGGTTACCATCATTTAAAAGACAGCTTGGGGAATCGTATGACCCAGGGTGGCGATGTGGTGGCCATTACAGTAGTTTAACGGGCACCACCGTTGATACAGTTATTGATAGTGGTGATGGTAGCTATTTGGCTAATGTGTCATCAACCGTTTTGGGCATAACCAAATTAAGCTTTAGTGTTAACGGGATCGCCCGCCAATCAACAACCTCCGTTACCTTTACCGTGGGTGCTGCCAGTGCCAATAAATCAACTCTCGGTTTTGGCTCCGTTGAGTGTCCACTACGATAATAACAGCACTGTAACTATCACACTCAGAGACAGTAAAAATAATAGGTTAAACCTGGGTGGTGATACTGTTGTTATCAGCAGCAGTCTGGCTAACACGTCTGTCGGTGCTATCACAGATAAAAATAATGGTACCTTTCTCTGCACGCATCACATCCACGGCCGTTGGTCTTACTACCCTTTAAACTTCAGTGTTAATAGTATTGCCTCCAGTGCAACAATACGTTAACTTTTTCTACGGGCTCTGCCAGTAGCAGCAAGTCAACTATCTCTGTCAGTGCCAATAATTTAAGTGTCGACAAAACCAAGTACCCTCACTATTGCTTTAAAGGGTGCAGGAGGTAACCCGTTAACGGGGGGTACTAATACCGTTTTCCGTAGCCAGCAGTTTGTTGGGAATTTAAGCGTTAGTGCGATAGTGAACAACAATAACGGTACCTATACTGCAGTACTCTCGGCGACAAAAAACCGGCACCACTAAAGCTTGTTTTACAGTGAATGGCATTTCGGCCACCAGCACCAGCACGTGATTTTTTCTCCCGGTGTTGCCAATGCGAGTACATCAGCGATCGTCGCAGTAAACCCAATAGTTACCCACGATAATAGCAGCCAAATCACCGTATCGTTAAAAGATGGTAATGGTAACTTTTTAAAATCAGGGAGGTGATGCGGTAGTGCTCAAAAGCAAGTTTGGTTGGGACGACACTAGGCCCGGTTTAGTAATAATGGGGATGGCCGTATTCAGCAACGCTAACGTCCACTGCGGTAGGAACATCTACGTAGGTTTTAGTGTTAACGGCACTCTGCTACAGCCACCGTACCTGTTTCCTTTAGTGCGGTTTGCTAGCATTGATACGTCGACTATTGCTGCAAATTCGACCAGTCTGGTGGTGAGCAATAATTCTACCATTTCCATCACACTCAAAGATGCTTATGGTAATCCATTAACATCTGGGTCAAATACGGTAGCAGTCAGTACCAGCTTGATAGGATCTTTATTAGGCAGTGTTGTTAACAAAAATAATGGTACTTATAGCGTTTACGGTTTCTTAAAATAAGGGGGCAGCCCCTACTCTCGGTTTTACGATTATGGAAAAGCAGCACTTGCAACGACCGATGTGACATTCACACCGGATGTGGCAGATATTTCAGGTTCAAAAATTGTTGCCTCACCGGATCCAACCAATATAGATACTGGGAGTAATGTTACCCTTACCTTAGAAAAATCAGTATGGTAATCAGCTTAAGGGAGGGGGGTATACCGTTATTGTAGGAATCGTTTTAAAAGGGACCACTGTTGGCCCTGTGCTGATAATAATGGAACCATACGCACGATTATCATCACCAAGTGGAAATAA
>JAMZAV010009372.1:0-26941 GCA_024449915.1 Sweltsa coloradensis | reverse complement strand
TTGAAAAATTTTTGAAAAAAAGGCTAATTTGGGCCCTTTAAGGGCCCCTTTTTTTTTGGAAGGGGCCAATCTAGGGGCGACCCGGGCCCTCGCCTCACAAAGAATCTTACTAGAGGACAATTTTTAAAGTTTTTAGACGTTATGACTTTTAAAATTTTAAAATTTTCTTCCCAACTAGGCCTACCATGGTCAGTCTTTCACGCTAACGTTTTAGATAGGCCCTACCCAAACCATACCCACGGGACTTTTTTACCGTCAGTGAGAGGTAAATATATCCCCCAAAATAAAAAAAATTTGAAAAAAAAAGAGGGCAGCCAAGTCTCTTAAAAAGTCTTCGGCTGGAATGCTGGAGATATAGAAGTTGAGCAAGCTTTTTTTTTCTCCCTAGTTTCGCTTTGAAAATATGTAAGTCTTTTCGCTGTTGAGAGCGCCAAGCCAACGATTTTTGTGGTAAAAAAGAAATTTTTTAAACTCAAAATCATAAAAAAAATTTTTGGCCATAAACCAAATTCAATGGCCCAAGTCATTTTTTTTTATGATTCGATTTTAAAAATTTTATTTTTTACCACAAAAATCGTGGCTTGGGTCGTCAACAGGCGAAATGATTTACATATTTCCAGCGAAATAGGGAGAAAGAATAAAAAGTTTGGTAATTCTATATTCTACACTTTCACCCCGAAACTTTTGAAGGAGAGCTTGGCTCCCGTTTTTTTTAAAATTTTTGTATTTTGGGGGGATATCACATTTTTTTTTGTTCGTTCGCTATCAAGGTTAATGAGGACTTTGAATGTTTAAATTTTGTTAATTTTCAAAGTTGTTTTTTTACATTTTTGGCCCACGGCCCCCCAAAGATACCCCAAAAATAAATAAATAAATACATTTTTTTAGAGCTACCCACTCAGTTATTTAAAGGGATTTTCAGGGGGGATTTTAAAATAAAAGCGACCAAGCCAACCCTGCACCCCCCCGACGAAATCGACGAGTAGCGAAAACAACCCAAAAAGATCGATATTTTTAAATAGGGAAATATACAATCATTTGGTATGGACAGGGGAAAACACCCGCGGATAAAAACGCCAGAAACAAAAAGGGCCGTCAGAACAACTCTGAAATTTATTATGTGCTTCGTGCTAGACGGCCCAAAGTCCCCCGTTTCCCCAAACCCCAAGACAAGAACTGATAGATTAAGTCCAAACAGAATTTAAAAAAACTTCTGACTTGGGGGGAACAAAACCTGGCCCTTTGCATGGAAAGCAGATACGCAAACAACAAGACCAAAAGCACAATCATAAGCACTAGATATTTATAATGGTTAAGAGATTTTTAGTTCAAGTTTGTATACAAATTACTAGCCTGAGAATTTACGGTTTTGTTTTTGTTTGGCGGCCCCAAAGTCACCGTTAAAAAACCCTTAAGACAAAAAACTGAAGACTTAAGTCCAAATCAGAATTTAAAAAAATTTCGATTTAAGGGGAAATCGAACCGGGCCCCTTCGCTTTGGAAGCGATAGCTAAAAAACAAGCCCAAGCACTACCATAAGCATTGATATTATAAGGGTTAAGAGCATGTTTTTTTAAGCTGGACAAATTACTAGCCTGAGTTTTTACGCTTTTTGTTTTTTGATTTTGATTTGATTTTCCCCGTTCCCAATGCCGGTTTTTGTTATATGAGGTACATTGAGGGGCCCAAGTTTCAAATTTTAAGATAAACCGTTTTCGGTATAGCTTTTTATTCATAAGAGTAGGGAAATTTACCTACTTTGATAGATTTTTTTTTTTCCGGTACCCTTTAAAACCAAATTTTTGCTTTCCATTTTCAAAAGTGAAAAGAAGAGAGTATCAAAATGTATTCCACGTTTGAAAATCTCAGTTGTAGCGTTTTCTTTGAAGATCATTTTTTAAAAATTCAGATATGTTTTTTTTCATTTTTTGGGCCATGGTCATCCCAAATTTTGCCCCCGTGTTTTTGGGGCAAGATATTTAAATGGTTAATACAGTTAAAAAAAAGTTTGTACAAATTACCCCGCCTTGGTAATTAGCGTTTTGATTCATCCAAATTTTGATTTTCGGTCCCCGTTTTCCCGATTTTTGGTTTGAAAGCAAAAACACTGCGTTGAAATACACCTAAGTGGGTCCAAGTTTTATATTCTAAGATTTTCGTTTTTTCTGTAGGGTAAAGAACTCTCCCGGGGAAAAGCCACCCACCCCCCCACCACCAACCCGCCACCAGCCCGCCTTTAAAGGGAATTTTACGATGTTGAGACCTTTTTTTTAAACAGAAAAGAGTTGTGGATGGGTTTATTTTTTTTTTTGGTATGTCATGGACCACATACCCGGTCAAACCGAGTTCAAAAGGGAACTCTTTCGGGGCGGCGGTCAGATAGCTGAAAAAAACCCCCCAAATTTTAGGGGGATATAGGGGGGGTTCGGGGGCCAAGCACGCATCGCTGTCGCCGGGGGAGCCCCCCCTAGAAGGGCCCGGGGTCGGTGTCGCCAAGCTCCATCGTTTTTCTGCCGGGCGACGACCGCGCCCCGATTCAAAAAACTTTACTACTATTTACTGCCCTTTTCTAAAATAATATAAAAATTCGTTTGTACCTTTATGTGAGTACTTTTATCGAAAAAAACCCGGGAACGGTATATAAATATAAAAATTTAAAAAACGTGATGACAATGTGTAAACAATCAGCCGCCTTTTCACGAAACGTATGCGCCAACACTCGGGTCGAAGACACAAACAAAGAGCTTTGAAGAAAGATCGAATGTCGAGTTTTGGGTTTTTTGTTGCTTTTAAAAAAAAATGTGTTTTTTGTTTGTATAAACTGAATAAAAAATAGCCGTTTGCAATGGTTTGATTCTAATAACTTTTGACCCTGTAAGGACGGAAAAAAATTTCGCCTGCCCCAGCCCAACAAGCCAGTGTCAAGTAGGGTACGAAAATTAAATTTTTTTATAATTATGGGATTTTTTTCGGCAAGCGAGATGGGCCCTTGTAGGTACAGTCCCTCTTTAGCCTTAAAAGGGGGTTTGGGAAAAATAACTTTTTTGGGGTTAAATAGGACTCAAACTCTTGCACACGCATTTTTCTCTCAGAAAACCCCGAAAAAAGATCAGTCAGGATTTTCGGCACGGGGAAGAACCGGACCACCCGAATCGAGTGGGCTTAGCGCTCGAGCCTCGCGTGATAAAGATTAAATGGGGCTTGAGATGCCCTAAGACCATGACACTTTTTAGTTTTACCATTTTCCGCCCCGCATGGGGAATAAGTTGAATTCTGTTTAGCCGGGTCGAGCACTGTGCGGTCCAAACAGTTTAAGAACAAATTATCGCATGGTGACAAATTATAATGTTTTAACCACCCGATCGGAAGTCCCGATACAATAAAACATCACAGTATTTTAGCCCGTGAATAGTTAAATTGAGAAACGTTCCCAATTACATATCGGCAAACCTTTAATTTCACAAGATTTTGAAAAAGGGGCACAGACACATAATGGTGACCCTTGAAATTGATCATGTACATCAATTTTTAAACCCTTTGGGTTTAAACCCCCTGGGGTCAAGCGGCCCCCAGTCAACATTTTTGCTTTGCCATGAGCGCATCTAGGGCGTGGCGTAGTGAGTCTCAGTCCCCTTTAAGTTACATCTAAACCCAAAGAAAATTTAGTTGGAGCCCCGGGTTTAGTGTTTGTTTACTTCCACGAAACCCCCGGGGGTCAAAGGACCCCCGGTGGCTATTTCGTATACATTTCAAGTGTTTTACATAGGCAAAACTTTTATCAATGTATTTCACCCTCCCCAAAAATAACCATATTTTTCATTTAAATTGATAGATATGAACTTATATACATTTATCTAAGTAAAATACATATATTATATAATAAAAAAAAAAATCATGCATATAAATATGAATGAAAAAGGTCAATTAAGTGAGGGGGGAGGGGGGGGGGGGGATTGGTCAAAATTTCACCAAAGTAAACAAAAAAAGAGAAAACTTTTGTGAAATCGAATCAATCATACATTAAACATCATTTGGGAAAAAAAAAAAAAAAAAAGTTCCAAAAATGGACTCAAATTTGACAAAATTGACAACATTGCGTTTTTTTAAAGTTTTTTCCGAAAAATTTCAAGTGGGAAAAAAAACTATAATTTTTGCGAATTTTAAATCTTGAAAAACTAAGTGGTCATCAGAAAGGTTCAAACATTAATTCCTGACGAATAGTAGGTCCAAAATCTGAAACCTGGCAAACATAAGGGGTTTAATGATGGGGTCCTGGGCGCGCCCCAGGTGGTTAGTTATGCTTCTCAGAAACAGGTGGTTAACCAAGGGTTTAAATATAGACAGGCCAGTTAACAAATTGCGTGGCCCCTATTTTGTTATTGTTGCTGTTCTTCTAGTCGCTGTTGAATTCTCAAATGGGCGGCAAACTACTTGCGGTGGGGTAATAAAACATGTTTAGTCCGTTGGTATCCATTAATTATTAAGTGTGCAGTTCCTCTAATCCAGTAGGCATTGGATCTTTTTTATATTATGTGTTGTGATCAGGTGCAGGGTAACTGAGCATTCGTTTGGAATCAATGGCTTCACGCTCTTGGTTATTATTTCTCTCTTGCTATTTAAGTGTGTTTCGCTAATGTAATAAAATATACAGTTCACTTTAACATTGTTATTATCAATCACATTACCCAGTTAAACATTGGTCAATCACGGGTCGGACAAACACCAGCGTACAAAAAATACACAAATCAGCTCCAGCCAAGTGTTTGGATATATTAGGAAGGCAACGAAGTGCCGTAAAATATAGGCCCTCTAGGCTTCAAAAACCCTTTAAATTCAAGATAATTCTAAACAAACTTTATCTTTCGTGCTTTACAATCTTAAAATAAAGAGTTAGAACAGACCAGGTTCAACTTTCAAACTATTTAATGCAATATTGAAAGTAAAACGGACTTGGAGAATGACGACGATGAACGCATTATCTTGGAAGATATTTTATGTTGATGGCTAGTTCAACGATAAGACGAACCACCTACAAGAACCACATCTGTCAATGTCAACAAGACCTGCATCTCTTCCGAATGTTCAAAGAGTGTAAATGTCAACCTTACCTAGAATCGACTTGTCGACATTTTGAAGGCAGCTACGAGATATATTTGTCATTTTTAGACCTGTTTAAATCACTTGTGGGCTCAAATACGAACATCTCAAAATTGCAGAATTTCCAGGATCTGAAGTCTGCCTTGACAGGGGCAGCAGCGGACATTATCCCCTATTTTCCTTCTACATCCGAAAATTACAATGAAGCCTAGAAGCTACTATCTGACAGGTATGACTACACACGATTCATTGATTATTCTTATTTGAAACAACTTTTTGGTTCGTCACATTTGATCATGGAGTCAGCATCACAACTTAGTGAGGTTCTCAATGTTATCGTGAAAACCGTGCGTGCTCTTTCAAGCCCTAGGGCTGCCAATAGACCAGTGGGAACGAAGTTAGTGTATTTTGCTGTGACAAACTTGGCAATGAAACTAGACGCCAGTGAGAACTTTCTTGCTACGTCAGACCTTCCAACGTTTTAAAGAGATGAAAACATTCTAGGAAAATCGCACACGCTCTTTGGAGTCATTAAGTACTATCACTGTAATTCGAGAGAAGTCACCTGGCAAGAAGATTAGTATTGCTCACCATATGTCCACTTTACGTCTGTAAAGTTTAGGCCTACGTGCTTGCAACGATATACACCATATTTTTCATTGTCCAAAGATTTGGTCATTCTCAGTTTAGGAGCCACAGAAGTTAGTGCCAAATACAATATATGTGTTTAAATTGTCTTATTAAGGGCAAAGTCCGTGGAAATGTGGGGCAACATCATGTAGAAAGTGTCATTAGAAACATCACACACTACTTCACTGTGAGAGGCATGATGAAAACTCTCACTCAAAGATTCGTCTCAGATGTCGCCACAGCAAGCAGCGGTTAATCATCTATGCAATGATACAAAACAAACAAAGTTAGTACTGCTGTCGACTGTTGCAATGAAAGTAAAGAATGCGTAACAGGCAAGCTTGTTGAGTCCAGAGATCGCGATATCTGTCGTCTGCAACAAGTGGAGAAGAGACACAACAAGGATCAAGACCCACAAGAAACATTATTGTAAATGGTCATCATAAAAGAAGACAACGTCACTCCAACAAAATGGAACCTCGGAAGAATACTTTAAGTTCATCCAGGACGGCTAGATTCGAAATGTTACATTAAAGGCGGAGAAATTAGTTTTTAAGAGACCAATAGCAAAATTGTGCTTGATAACCAACAATCGCCTTATTCGTAAATTGTTGACTCTTTTACAAGTGTCAAGGTGGGGGCATGTTTATTCTTGTTGGTATCACAATCTACATTATCCCGTGTGCTGTTCTTTAAGTAATCCAGGAGGCACTGGCTCTTTGTTTATATTATTTGTTACCTTGTTTATTATTTGTGTTCTACTCGCTCGTGTGATATTATTTCTCTCTTGCTACTTAGTGTGTTTCTCTAATCTTAAAAAACATATACAGTCCACTTTTATTTGTGGTTTTCTCCATCACACTACCAATTCTGTTCTGTGAAACTATATTTTATAAACGCAAAACACGGTTGAACAGATTAATTCTACGTAAAAGTATCACATCATAGACATTGCAATTTATAGAGAGACGAACCCCCATAACTTCGGTCGTATTGCAAGAATCCGCGCGACGGTGGCGTAATCTCTTATTACTTTTAGAGGAGGATTTGGCTTCTCAGCGTCACCTGTGGGTCTCACTGTTTTTGTTGTTGGTCTTTTTCCCAACAAAACCAAAATGTAAGATTTAGTAAATATACATTAATACTATGAAAACCTGTTTATTGTTTTCAGAACATTTCACACAAGGTTTTTAAATCATTACGTACAGTGAGGAGCTAGAATGAGGTGTAGTCTGACGTACGCTGCTCTTGGCGGAAGTCCTCCTACTTCATAGACAGTCGTACAACACTCAGCAACACCACACACTGGCAGCTGATTGAATTCCAACATCGAGGCTCCGTAATTATTAGACTTAGGAAACGCCAAAGTCGTTGTTAGACGAGTGAGTGAGTCATGTGTTGAGTACCGGTAACTATCCCTTTCCTCCCCCTATCTAAGGCTAACCAAAAGGTCCTAATGCGCCACTCTAGCCTAGGGGAAGTGGGGGTAAAATCCAATGCTGGTCAGAACCAGCCACGGGTAGGGGGAGGAAAGGGGGGTTATCATTGTCACATTCGTAATCGCGCGCCTTAGTCTTCAAGCCTACCTCAGGCGGTGGGAACCATAATAGCATAGCGTTGGCGCGCATCAATCTATTACGAGCCGAGCAGAGCCTCGTGTGTAACTTACAATGTAATATGTTTAATGTTAAATAAAGAACTCATCTACATAAACCTAGGTGTTGAACATCATTACATCACTTCATCGTGGCAGCGGTGGGATCTATTTTTCTCTGAAAAACCCAAAACAGAGCTCCAGAGCACAGATGAGTGTGTCCTATTGCTCCGCCAAAGGGCCAAAAGACTGTGAATTTGGGTCATTGATGGAGAGCCTAAAAAAAGATCGCCTCACAGGTGGCATTAAAGACCAAACTATGAGAGAAAGACTGTTAAATGACCACACCATGACCTTGACTAAGGCAATCAATCTGTGTTCGGGCCAATGAAGAGTCCAAGAAAGCAGGCTCGGGAAATGGAGTCGAAGGCAGATGAGAGTGTGCATGCTATAGGCTTACAGAAACAACACCATAGTAAAACAAAAACACACTCGAATCAACTTCCAGACAAACGCAGGCCTAAGTCATATCAGCCTAGTGGCGGATGTTCAAGATGTGGGACAGCACATCAGAAGGGTGACTGCCCCGCCTACGGCCGAATCTGTCACAGCTGTGGGAAATCTAATCATTATTCTTCAATGTAGTAGTAGTAGTAGTAGTAGTAGTAGTAGTAGGTTTTATTTCCAATACAAATGTTACATTGTAGTTGACCCATCTAATCCTCTGTAGAGGATTATTACAATAGGGTATTTGGAAAAATGTTTAAATATACAGTTAAATAAATAAATAGATTACCATAGTGCGCATATAAACCGGGGAAAAACGCACAAACAACAAGAATTGCGATAGTGGAAGTGACTTCACATCAGAGGAAGACTTCGAGATTAATGCTCTACGCGTAGGATCGATGAAGTCCCGTACAGAATGGTTGCAGAAGGTTGAAGTGGACGGCCTACCGGTGAATTTCAAGCTGGATCCCGGTTCTGAAGTATAGGCGCTCCACGCTAAGAAAGGAGTTGCGCGCGCTTTAACGGGTGAATTGTAGCCATTCAGCAGGCTCCAATTTAAAATAACGATCGCTGATTGGCCCGTCGAAAGCGCGCGCATCTCCTTTCTCAGCGTGGAGCGTCTATAAACATGCTTCCCTACAAGGTTTATCTACAAATAAAAAATAGACCGAGCCTAGAAAAGTCAAACTCAACATATCACTTCCTACAGCAACAATAACGTACCTTTTGAGGGTACGTGTAGGCTAACTTGTAAAGTGCACGTTTCAAGCAGGCCATTCAGTTCTTTGTGGCCAAAGATATCTCGCCACCATTTTAGGGGCTGACAGCCTGCGAGTCTTTAAAGCTGGTAAAACGCTTGCATGCAGTAAAATAGCCTATAAGTGCTGAAGACATTATCAATAAATACTCTAATGTTTTTAAAGGGTTAGGCAAACTGGTGACTGAGCACAAAATCAGGCTTCAGGAGGGTGCTAGGCCTACCATTGCGGCAGCACGCAAAATCCCGGTGTCTCTTAAAGATAAAATTAATGCGGAGCTTGACCGCATGGTTGACGAAGGGATATTAGTAAAAGTGGATGAACCAACAGATTGGGTCCATCCAATGGTGTTGGTATCTAAGCCTAATGGTAAACTTAGGATTTGTATGGATCCTCGACCTTTAAACGAGTATATTCGTAGGGAGCACTACCCATTCCTAGGACTGAAGGGATTTTTGCTGAACTGAAGGGGGCAACGGTTTTACTGTGTTAGACGGATCCCCCAGCGTTCTGGCAAATTCCTCTGGATGAGGAATCCTCCAAACTTTGTACTATTGCAACTCCAAAGGGTAGATTTAGATTCACAAGAGTTCCATTTGGCATAAACAGTGCTCCTGAAATCCTCCAGGAAAGAAATTAATAAATTAACTGAAGGATTAGAAGGAATTCTTTATTTTCCAAGATGACTTTTTTGGGCTATGGTAAAAACAAGGGAAGAACATAACGAGAGACTCGATCGCGTGTTACAGCGAGCTGAGGAAAGAAACTTCAAATTTTCTAGAGATAAACTACAGTTAGCAGTGCCAAAGATTGGATTTCGGGGACATAATGTCACTCCCGAAGGGGTCGGAGTACATGAATCTAAGGTCAAAGCCATTTTCCGCAATCTCAGTACCACCAAAATCGGGTAGAACTCCAAAGATTCCTGGGAATGGTTAACTTCTTAGCTAGATATGTACCAAATCTTTCAGAAATCTCCCATTCCCTTCGACAGCTACTCCGGAAGGATAGGAATCACAAGCATTCCTTGTTTTTTTTTTTCAATATTTTTTTTTACAAGCAACAAGCATTCCAAATATGGTGATAACTCGATTCGGAAAAGGTATTCGAATTTTTAATAGAATTCCATTGAAAATAAGGGATGATTCTTCTGTCCATAGTTTTAGAAGGCTATGCTGTAAATTATCTAAGGACAAAGATAGCCTAATACCTCTTCCTCATGAGAATAGGGGATTCTGGGATAATTAGACCCAAGTTGTGAGTGTACACTTAAAATTTCCCGGTTTGAAAATACAGAATATACTAACAACATTAAGTATTATGTACGAATGACACTAGTTTTGTGCCCAGGGATTTTAATATAGATTGAATTGCCTTAAATCCCACTAGTTCCTAGAATATTTATTATATATGAACTTGTCGGATAAATGGGTACACAGTGCATGTACATCCATTGTAGAATTTTTTTAAGGTTATGTTTAGATATCCGTAATAAAATGTATTACAATATTGTATAGTAATATTTGATATTTTTGTTTATAGGATTTCATATGTAGTGTGTACATGATATATAGTTTTTGATTTGTTCATGTACATTTACTGTAACATTCACTGTAACCTGTAAGCTCTGTAATTGTTTTAATTAAATATGTGTTCTATGTATTGTATTGTAATACTACTAAATAAGCAAATGTGATATAATAAAATACTACTACTACTACTTCTAAATTAAATAAATGAAAATAACTAGGATAACGCCTATGTTGTTGACAGACGAAAGATTTAGTTATGTGGCATTCTGCATTGTACGTGACGGTTGTTCAAAGTTTAAACAAACGTGAATCGCATTTAAACCGCAATAAACGTGATCATATATGTAATTCTACAAACGCCGTTGTTGGAAATCATTTGAAATCCCCAAACATACTATGGGAATACGAATGGGACGGGGATAGGGGTATGGAAAGTGGAGGAGGAGCTGGTGGAGGTAAGGAGGAGGAGAAAAACTCTCACATCTTGAAGGTGATTTTGAGTTCATCAGAAAGGAAATTTCCTATCCCAACAAAAATTTTAGTACACCTGTGTTGTCCGGTATCTTATCCCCCTCGATTATAACAGTTTACAAATTTTTCGTTTCACGATTCATGATGATAAGTTGACACCACAAAAACGCCCAATACTCGGCTTTCTGTAAAATGTGACAAGCTACGACATTCCTTGATAAATTGTAGTTCTTCACCGAGAAAAATTTTTGGTTTGTAACAAACTCTGCAAATCTTTACAACAATCTAAACAACAGGTCTCTGACTATGTGAGTAGACTTTTCCAGGGAATTCCTTAAACTCTTTGATTTTTTATCTATAATTAGCTAATGTATAAAAACAAATATTATTTCAAAACTAATTGTTCGTGATCCCATTTGGAATTTTTAAAAATTGGAACAATTTGGAATAACACAGAGGAGGCGGGTCAGCATCCGGACCTATCTTCTTTAATAAACAAACACATTCATTCCCCTATGAGTATTGGTGCCCTCTTTTACACGAATAAATAAATAAAAAGCATTAGACATTGATGCATAGAATCACATTTTATTAAAGAAAACTCACTAATTTATTTACTTAATTAATAATAATAAACCAGCCCATGTTTTGCAAGAAAATCTTGTAAAAAAATTTTGCTCTCGATCACATGGTGTGATAGCTGTTATCTGGAAGTTTTGTCGTGGAGAAGTTTAATTCTTGTTTTTAATGTACCGACGATCGTTTAATATATTTCATAAGGACAATGCAAAAGATTTGGTTGAAGTAATGGGTCATGACTACTTAAGACACATACTATACAGCCAAGACAGGGCAGCCACATCATAAGGTATCACTCTTAAACTTCTACCTTTTAGTGACTATGCAGCGAAGTTATAAACATTTCAACTCAAACTACTATATTGCCTACAAATTAGAAAAAAAATATGAAGTACAGTTCACATTTCAACACCGATAGTAGGATTTTATTATGTTTTAATACTGCATACCTTCTGCTAGAACAAGGGCTATAAACAACATGTTTGTAGAATTATCCAGGTTAATCCAGTGAACCATTGATTAGTTACTTCTTTCTGGTGTCATATTTAACAAGCACGTTGATTTCATGCAAATGGCAATTAACATATTAAGACATTTTTAATAGGAGTTTGACCACCAAGCTTTTGAAATTTGATCATAATCTTTATATGTATCTTCTTCAAATCACGTTATTATTTTGTAATAATATGCAATGTATTAATAGTAGTTTGCAATCATAAATGGTTTAGTTCAAAATGTTCGAAAAAACAACCCGTGTTTGTGTGTATCTATCACCACAGGAAATCTCTCCAATCACCTTTTTAAATATAATGTGCCTGGTCAGTTAAATACTAGGTTCACATAAATAAAAAAAACCCTTTTACAATCCGGGTACACGGCAGGTTTCAATGTTAACATGGACCTCGCTTCCTCTGTGACTAGAGAGACTGCAGGTCTGGTGGCAATCAGACGGTCACACACCACGTATAATGTTTTAAGCTGCGGGGTTTGTTCCTGTACGCCTAGTGAGGTTGCTCTTCAGTTGCGACCCTTTGAGGGGCACAGAGTGCACGCTAGGTACTGTATGTGTCCTCACATGTCTAGAAAGGTTATATCTTGTAGAGAACCGTGCCACACAGTCCAGCACGGTACAAAGCAAATGGCTTCTCACCAGTATGTGGTCTTAAGATGGGTTTTAAAGTGGTACTCGTTTGAGAACCGTGCCACACAGTCCAGCACGGTACACGCAAAGGGCTTCTCTCCTGTGTGCGTTCTGATATGCAAAGCAAGGTTATACTTCAGCGTAAAGCTTGGGGTGGCACAGAGCGCACGCAAAGGGTTTTTTCTCCGGTATGTGTCATTAGATTTGGTATTTAGGTGGCTACTTGAAGAGAACCCTGCCGCACAATCAGGCATGGTACACGCGAAGGGTTCTCCCGGTATGTGTCCTGTATGACTGGTAAGTTGACTCTTCTGCGTAAAATTAGCGGGACACAAATGCGCACGCAAAGGGTTTCTTAAACCCGGGATGTGTCCTTGTGTGCACAATAAGGTTATTCTTCTGTGTGAAGCTTATGGGGCAAAGATTGCACGCAAAAGGTTTCTCTCCTGTATGTATCCTTTTGTGCGCAATAAGATGACTCTTCTGTGTGAAGCTTGTGGGGCAAAGATTGCATGCAATAGGTTTCTCTCCAATATGACTCCTTACATGGACAGTGAGACCACCGTTTGTAGAGAACCGTGCCGCACAGTCAGGCACAGTACACGCAAAGGGGTCTCTCCGGTATGTGTCCTGGTGTGCGCGGTAAGGTGACTCTCCCACTCAAACCTTGCTAGGCAGGGTTTGCGCAGGCGAAGCGTTTCACTTTAGGGTGCGTTCTCTTGTACTTGGAGAGTGTTTGTTTTTTGTGAAGCTTTTTCCCGCAGATTTCGCTCTTGATGGGAATATCATCGTGATGAGCCGACACGTTGTGTTTAGCAAGTTTCGAGACCTTGCACTCCATTCCGTCTTCTACAGTCGAGATAAGTGAAAATTTTTCTTGGTGGTGACAGCTCTCGCTCAGATCTTCACCGCAGACCTCGCACGGCAGGCTCCTTTTATCTTTCTTCCTTTTAAGCTTAGCAACACCTACACTTTCCTCTGTTTTCACAAAGGCTCTGCTGGTAGATGGCTCGTGCAGTGACACATCTAGCTCTGTTGCGGTTTCCTTCGCTGCTTTCCTATCTCGCTCTTTCAGAGCACGACAGAAGAGTTTATGACGCTCGAGATTTGATCGGAGTGCTGAACCCCAGGTAACAGCCGGTGCACGGGAACACAGGACTCTGAAAACCAAAAATGAATATTAGTTTCGCGTTGAAGTGGTCAAGTACTATTTCTGAGCAAAGAGACCTGGGAAGTAGGGGGTCGAAAAAAATGTTTTTTTTTTTTCTCGGAACACTAGTGCGGAAAAGTTGCCTATTGTAATTAGAAGAAAAACAGCATCAAAAAATTAAAATCGGTTAAATCTTCCGTTCGCGCATGGGCCCTAAAGTTAATAAAAAATTTAAAAAACCGCGATTTTTTTGTACTTTTTTTGTAACTAAATTTTTTTTTTTTGGGAAAACGCTTTAGTGCGGAAAATTTTCCTTTTGGGTAATAAGAAGAAAAAACAGCATAAAAGAATTTAAAATCGGTTAGCATCTTCCTTTCGCGCATCGTACTTAAAGTTAATGAAAAATTGCAAAAAATCGCGACTTTTTGGAGATTTTTAAGTATGGTAAAACTTTTAAAATATACACGCTTTATTTTTTTAGCTTGTTTTATGGTTAAAAACCAAAATAAAATTAAATTTCTGAATCAATAATCTAATTTTTTCCGTTCGCGCAACGTCTTAAAAAAAACAGAAAAATACAAATTTGTCGCAATTTTCACTGTGCAACACTAGCACAGCAAAACGTAGCAAAACGAGCAAACCCACTTAGCTCGTTTTGCTAGAACAAAACGACCAGAAACTCACCACGTGGAGGTAGTTGCACGCGAGTTCACCCACACCCTACCCAACCAAACCACCCAAATTTGTTGGGGTGTGGAATTTACATTATATTTACAACTATTTAATACGATTTTCCATAGAGTAGGTAAGATCTTTGGCTTACTGTGTATTTAATTTCCAAATTTGTTATATTTTCTACACATTTGAGTCGATTTTGGTGGAGAAATGAGGCAGGTCCGATCTCGACTTCAGTGTTGCTCGATATACCATCTCTGGCTTCATGACCAACATACTTTAACTCGAGGCCCCTGTCACAAGTTTGACCACCTTCACAGCTGGTTGCAGGGAAACTTGGTTATCTTGATGGACTTAGTGTCAGAATTGATGAGTGATTAAATATCATTCACTGAGGTCCCGCAGCATTGGGGGAGAATACAACACACAAGAATCCCAATTAATTTTTTCAGTGTTATCGGAAACTTGGAAAGATATTTTCAGTGGTACGAAATTTCTTACAATCTTCTTCTTCGGGACGGTTTGTCTTGCTTTATAATCCTTCTGAACCAGGCTCCCGAATATGTTCTCATCATCGACAAACAAACTGCAGGGCCTAAATCTTTTGGTGGGCCAATCGGGCAGCAGCTCACTTGCTGTGAAAATCTCCTTGTGGTCGACTATGAACCCATAGATTGTTCGATTCCTGATATAGACAAGGAATTTGTTGAGCCATTTCAAGTGCAATCAATCACCTTGGGACATTGTCCAGAAGACTTGGCAAATCGGACCCTGGTCCTATGTTCCCATTCCAGATGGCTAACTGGGGCCCAACCGAGTCCTGAGGTTGTATATAAGTTCATCAGATCCATCCAGAAACTTAAAAGAAATAGTTGGCTTCATCTTAAAATCTTACCTGCCTGTGTGGTTTGCCATAAAAAAAGAGCAAATATTTTACTGACAGCCCAAAACATGTCTTTCAAGAAATCCAAACATCACGGTATTATCCGACGAATTAAATTTCAAGTTGTCGATCCAGTAATAGAACGAAATGCGTTCTTTGAGCACCCAGAGAATCTTCTGTTGGCAATGCTTGTCGATGATAGAGAACATATTCGGGAGCTGGTTACAGAAGGATCTTAAAAGCAAGACAACCGTCCCGAAGAAGATTTAGAAATTTTGTCCCACCAAAGATAAACTTTCAAGTTTTCGTTTTACACTGAAATAATTAATTGGAATTCTTGTGTGTTGTATTTTCCCCAAGGGCTGCGGGACCTCAGTGAAGATGGTATTTAATCACTCTCAATTCTGGACACTAAGTCCATCAGAGATATACACAAGTTTCCCTGTCACACCCAGGCTGTGGAGGTGTGTCAAACTTGTGACAGGGGCCTCGAGTAAAGTATGTGGTCATGAAGCCAGAGATGGCTATATCGAGAACACTGAAGTCGAGATCGGACATGCCTCATTTCCCCCAAAATCAGACTTCAAAGTGTAGAAAATATAAAAAAGGAAAATTTAAAAATACACAGTAAGCCAAAGATCCTACCTACTCTATGGAAACTTTGGGAAAATAGTTGTAAATATAATGTAAATTTCCCCACACCCAACAATTGGATGGTTGGATGGGTAGGGTGTGGGTGGAACTCGACGTGCAACCACCTCCACGTGGTGAGTTCTGGGTCGTTTTGTTCTCGCGAAACGAGCTAAGTGTTGGACAGTGAAAATTGCAAAAAATTTTGTATTTTTCTGTTTTTAATTTAGACTTTGCGCAAACGGAAAAAATTAGGTTATTAATCAGAATATAATTTGTTTTAGGTTATTTAAACCATAAAACAAAGCATAAAAAAATTAAAGCGTGTTTATTTTAAAAATTTTACATACTTAAAAATTCTGCATAAAAGTCGCGATTTTTGAAATTTTTTCATAAACTTTAAATATGATGCGCGAACGGAAGCTGCTAACCGATTTTAAATTCTTTTATGCCGTTTTTCTTCTTATTACAATAGGAAACTTTTCGCACAAAAGCGTTCCGGAAAAAAAATATTTAGTTACAAAAAAAAAGTCCCAAAAAAGTCGCGGTTTTTGAATTTTTCATTAACTTAAGGTCCGATGCGCGAACGGAAGATGTCAACCGATTTAATTTTTTTAGTGCCGTTTTTCTTCTAATTTCAATAGGCAAACTTTCCGCACTAAAGCGTTCCGAAAAAAAAAAAAAACATTTTTTTCGACCCCCCCTATGGGAAGTCCACAGAAAATCCCGTTAATTACTTCTGATGGCTTATTTGGAAAGTAAATAACATATTCCGTATTCGTAAGACAAAAAAGTATTAATTCTTTATCCGCCATCCCCTGAAGATATAAATAAAGAAAATACGCCTATTAACCATCCTTGCAAAAACTATCCACAAGAAGAAACAAAATCCCGTCCGTGCAAGGCCCAATATTGGTTTCTAATCTTAGCAATTCCAGCCTTTCCCTACTTTCTTACCTTGATTTAAGCCTCATTCCATCAAACCTCACTTTAATTGATAAAAATTTTCCCTATGTTTTAAAGAATGCTATCAACACAAAAATTAATTTAACACTTTCATATTATTTATAATGTTATTTAATTCTATAAACTTGTACTATTTTATTGATTAGATGGACTGAATCCAGGGGTCATTCAATGTCAATTGACAAGATTATATAAAGATAAAATGGTTTTAAAAATATCACAGTTAATATCATTCAAACGTTAATGGCAAGATGTTATAAAATTTAAAGTTAATTATTATCACAGTTTAATAAGTATGTATTATTTTTTCAAAGAAATAACGGCTATAAGACTGAAAGTTTATGTAAAAGCTATACCCTCGAAACAGCCCAAAACTTACCAAGCAGATAGTCATCCTCTGTTGGTGAATTAGGGGAAAGGGGAAATCTTCAGGACGTGTTAGTTATTTCTATGGATTTTTCCCAAAAACGTCAACTTGCATTCTTCTTTAAAAAACATCGGAGGGTACGGGGCTGGCTAAGTTCAGAGCAAGGCGTCGGTCGGTCAAATGTATCGGCGATTTTCTATGGGGCCCCACAGTTTCCGAGTTAGCGATACAAATATAGCACGACTTTGTGGTGAAGTCAATTCTTGTTGTTCTTCTTTGATATGTTTCAACCCCCATTCGTCTTTAATAAAATCAAAGATTTCGTGATAGTTTTTCTTTGCAATTCTATTCTGGCAAAATGAGGCATACTCTTGCGACGGAGCCAATTCTAGGGGTCTTTCATTATTTCTTCATTTAATTCCCATTCTTCCATGATAGCATTCGTTGTAACGGATGAGTTTACTTCGGAGTGGCAGAGACTGGATAAATATGTGACGCTTTTGTGGCGTAGATAGAGTAATTGGACCTTCCTTTATATCTTCTATTTCCCAGTCTTCCAGGGACAGCATTTGAGGCTAGGCTTACTTCGGAGCAAGGAGCGAACGGACGAATGTACCACACTCTTGCGATGACGACAATCCTGGTGGGTTTCTTGATAGAATTTATATTCCATTCATCCAAAAACAGCACTCAATATTAATGGAGGGCTCATTTCGGAGTTGGGCGTAGAATGGAAAATGTATCCAAGGTTTTGGTGTAGACAGAGCTGTGGGTCCGTCTTTATCATTTAATTCCCATTTTCCATGACAGCATTGTGTTAAGGGTGGGCTCACTTCGGAGCTTGGCAGAGGACGGATAAATGTGTAAAGCTCTTGAGGCGGAAAAAAAATTCTATTGGTTCTTCCTGATATCGATTCTTTTTCAATCTCCATGATAGCATACGATAGTAAGGCTCGGTTTATTTTGCAGCTGGGCGTTTCCTGGATGAAAGTGTCACACCTTTTTGGAAATACAAACAAAAAACCAGTGTCAGTGGTGGAGTTTACATAAAATTGGACAGTTGGGAAAAAATTATTTTTGCATATGCCACCAACATCTCATTTCGGTCCAAGTGCTTTGAGATAAGCAGGTCCACTGGCGTCTGGCAAATAAGCGTCTAAGCTCATGCTATAAATAATATAAAGTTGAAACATAAAATTTTTGAATATGGAAAAATCATATTGCTTGAATTTTTTAATAAAGCAAAAATATTGGATAAGAAGTTACCAACTGAATGATTGGAACTTCTTAATCAATGTATCGTTAATTATAGAAAAAAATATCAATTTAGTTTACATTCTACTCGTTGTTCACATCCCGATCTTGGTTGAGCGCCGAGTTAAATGAGGATGTAAAAATAACATGGGTTTGTTTTAAGTAGTTGAATGATGAATCCAGTTCTTTATTCAGGTGCCAAGTGCGTATATTGAAATTATAGGTGAAGCAGCCTAGCTGCCAGGGATACCAAGAGCATTCTGGGTTTAAATTCTTAAAGGCCAATTTCAAGAAAAAAACATTATATTATCAACATAAGGGGTATTAGCCGCTAAACTCAAAAAAATATATTACATTCAGGCTAACTAGTAATGAATTAGCAATTTAAAAAAAAAAATTATTGGGGCGGACCATGACCCCAAAAAATTGTCAAACATGAAAATTTTTTTAGCTAGGTCCCATCGGGCCAAAATCTCCCATAAGAAAAACCCTGGGGACGATCTAATGCCCCTTGACCTTGGAGAATTTTGAGCCAAAAAAATATTGGCCTTTATTGACATACTCTAAAGCCTTTCTGTAAATTCTCTTTTTTTTGTTTGTAATTTGAGCAAGTAGTTCGGTCAAAAATATGCTGATTACCAAGATCGGGTGTGATTTGGAATGCATATTTTTGCGTGTTTTGGGGGGATATTTGGGCACAGTTTCAAGATACTATGTTGTAAAGGGGCATTTTAGATTGGTACTATGCTATAGTATCTATGTGGACCAAAAAAAAAAGCAGGTTAAAGCCGATTTAAGAAATTTACCAAAACACCAATTTTCGCAAATTTCTGGATTGAAAAATTTAAAAATTCGTTTAAATCACAGTTTCAAGATATTATTTTTTTAAAACGGTCATTTTAGTCTAGTATTGTGCTATAGATCACGTGGTAAAAATTATTTTTGGGGGTTTAGCCCCTTTAAGAAAAATATAACTCAATAGAACATTGCGGCATGCATTAACTTGGTTTTATATGAGAAAATAATGACAAGAATCAACAAGAAATTGTTAAAATCATTGAAATATGAAAATAACCATGATTTTAATGAATATTTTTCATTTTGCTTCCTATACATTTGTCCACATTTGCTCCCAAACAACATTGTTGCCTACTAAATTGGTTATTATTTTTAGTGCCTTTTCTATAGTCCATAATTCTTCAGTCTGAAACAGAGATCAAAATGTTATAAACGGTGCAGCAGTATTCCTTTATTTTTTTCTGTAATCACTGCATTAATATTAAAATTCTTGCTTCATTGGTTGTTGGACGACCCCCTGCAAAGGGTAAAGACTAGATCTAGGCCACCATACGACTAGGACCCAGAATGTCTTGTAAGTTCAAAATAAATCAAAGTTCATAACCAGAATTTGGATGAGCGAAGCGAAGCCTTCAATATCATTTACATTTGCCAAAGAAAAATAGCTTGTGTTTTTTTTCTTTTCTATTGTTTGCTCTCTACTGGGTAAATGGCATGAATGGCATCCGATCTAGATGTAAAAATTTAAAAAAAAACATTTGAAATCTCTTAACTTATACTTGCCACGTTTTTTAAACAATCGATTAAATATTTCTTATGGGTTATCGTACTTTTACGATTTGTTCCGTTCTTTTTTTTCATTATATTTTTTTTCGTGATATTTGGCAAATGGTACTCCCTCATGGGAAACGTTTAAAATCTCTGAAAAACATTATTTTTATGATTTAAGAGACATTTTAAGAAATATTTCTCCTAGAAATCATACTTTTACGATTTTTTACCCGGGTTTTTAATACGATTTTTTTCGTTATATTTGGGCCGATATTGACCAAACGAGTGGGGCTACAACGTTCATCTTTTACATTGACATAAAGATTATGTTTATGAAGTGTCTTTCGAAAGATAAAGTTAAAAGGGCTGGTGAAAATTCATAGAAATAATGGTTTGAATATAAGCCTTTTGGAGGTGTAAAATTAACAATTGTAATATCAAGCAATTATAGATAACGTAATGAGCCCACTCGAAAACGTAATTATTGGACAGAAATATTTAAAAAAAAAAAGCTCATCCATCAACGCGACTGGAAAAAGCGTTTGCGTAGCGACCGAACGATAATAATAAGCTCTTTGAGGGACGGGGTAGAATAATCCTGTTTATAACTTCGAGCCAGGGGCCTACGACGTTTCAGACGTAATCCTATACACGAGAGGGACCAAGAGCAATCGCTTTTAGTATTAATTAATAAATAATAAATACATTTATTTAGTGTCTACCCACTCAGTTATATAAACTGATTTTCAGTGGGGACTGTAAATCAAAGCGACAAAGCCAACCCTGCAGGGCCCGACGCAACGACGAGTGAGCGATAAAACAACCAAAGATCGATATTTTAATAGGAAATATAGCAATCAGTGGTATCGCCAGTGCGCACACCCGCGAATTCCCGCCAGAATCAACAAGCCCGATTCAGACCAACTCTGAAATTTATTTTGTGCTTCGTTGCTAGGACGGCTCCAAAGTCACCGTTTACAAAAATCCTAAGATAAGAAAAATGATGGACTTAAGGTCCAAATCAGAAGTTAAAAAAAACTTCTGACTTTGGCGGGATTCGAGCCCCGGGGCTTCTGCATTCAAAAACAGATAAGCTAACCGCAAGGACCAACGAGCCACACACACAAGGGTCCTAGGTCTACTATAGACGTCTAGGGGTTTACGAAAAAATAAAGTTGTCCAAAATTTTAGGTCGATACATTTTCATGTAATTAAGTATAATATAGGTATCTAGAGTTTCTTTTAGGCTTTCTTAAAAGTGTGGCTCGTTGGTCTTGCGGTTTGTTATTGCTTCCAATGAAGAAGGTCCCGGGTTCGATTCCCGCTGAAGTCAGAAGTTTTTAACTTCTGATTTGGACTTAAGTCCCATCAGTTCTTGTCTTAGGAGGTTGTAAACGGTGACTTTGGAGCCGTCCTAGCTAGGAAGCACTTTATAAATCCCGAGTTGTTCTGCATCGGCTTTGTTGATTCTGGCGTTGTTCCGCGAGTGTTCGCACTGTCCATTTCACTGATTGCTATATTTCCTATTAAAAAATCGACTTTGGTTGGTTTTCGCTCACTCGCCAATTGCGTCGGGGCCTACAGGGTTGGCTTGGTCGCTTTGATTTAAAGTCCCCCCCTAAAAACCATAAACTGAGTGGGTAGACTCTAAGTACAATTTATATTATTTATTTATTTAAACTTGTTTGCATATTATTGAACGTGAATAAAACATGATACCTTGCCGCGAGACATTGCCTATGAAAATGGTAAAATGTTATCACATAACGGCGGCCAACACTAAAAGCACATAGCAGTGTGCGAAAAACATATTTAAGACAATGACAATGGACATTACGAGGTATGATCTATGCACTAGGAAGGGCCCCATAAAAAACGCAACTATTTAAAACGTGAAAATGCTGAACTATTTTATGTAAGGCAGGCATATTAAACCAACATGCGTATTACTATTATTTTATTAGAACTGTTCTTCGGGCGCAGTTTAGTTCTAGAATGGGATCAAGCTAGTAAGGGTGGGATAACTCACACACACACATTTTATACGTCTGGAGTTCAGGTTTTGTGGTATTGTATTTGGTTGACATGTCAACTGTAGAACAAACAGAGTCCCAAACCCAAAGTATCACATCATAGGCATTGCAATGCTATTTTGAGGTTATTATAGTGAATATGGATATAAAAAAACAAGAAGCGTTATATCCTTTAGTAGTCCCAGTACAAGACAAAAAAAAGTTATAATTATTGACTTTAAACTTGTGGTCGGTCCCAGGTCTCGCCTTCGCAAAGCCTTATCTTGAGGCTAATATTTCAAATTAAGTTAGTCGTTATGACTTTTAAATGTTAATTTTCTTGCCTTACTAGGCCTACCACTAGCCAGTCATTTACTCAAACGATGGATAGCCATTGCCCATATCCTTACACTGGCAGACGTGTACCGTCATGTGACAGGTAAATATATTTAATTACTTCTACTATAACTTACAGCCCTAACTAAAATAATTTAAGGATATTCACCGTACCTCTTTATGCGCCGTACATTCCCATCGAAATTCCGGACGTGGGTATGCGTAAATAAAATATAAGTTAAACAACGATGATGTCAATATGTAAACAAACAGCCACCATTGCACGAATACGTAGTGGCGCCACACACTCGGAGCTCGAAGACACAGAGCAAAGAGCTTCAGAAGAAAGATACTTACTTAAACTGAGATCAGGGTCCACTAAATACCTAACAGCTGCTGTAAGGTGGGTCTTCGTTTGTACTTCCACAATGTATAAGCGCCATTTTATATCTTGAAGTCAAGGCCGACTTGATAATGTATCAAATGAGCGCGGCGAACGCATTATCCAACGGACCTTACAGAGATTTTGTAAACAAAACAGCAGACTGCAGCTGGACGTCAATTTCAGAAGTCGGTTGCACATTTAAATGCAATATATACACAAATAGGCTACCACTTATATAATCTTTGATTCTTATATTTGCAGGTAACATTATGATGTAAATAATTTTATATCTTTTAACTTCATATCTCTATTTTCATTTGCATAATGGATATTAGGGTCCGTGGCAAACAGCATTGCTGTGGTGGTGAGATAAATATGAGCCCAAGCATTGATTAAAGAAGGGCCCAAGCCATACTTGCACCATGTATAAACTAAACCAAAACTAATGATTCGTTTTAATCAAACTTGAAATTGAATCTGATCTAAGCCTAGGACCTAGGCCTAAGAACGCGGTTAACCTCCAGACCTAAGCTTTACGTTGATTTACCCTAGGGGGCCTAATCCCCAGGCCACAATAACGCTTTATTTGGTAAGGTCTAGGCCTTGGTCTATGAAAAATCCCACACAAAGTCTAGCTAGCCTAGGCTTATGCACACACAATCTTTTATCGTGGAGTTGTAACTACAATCTATCTACAACTAGGAAAACGCTTAAGTCCCGCCGCGTTGTTGGATGAGCGTAATTGGTGCATTGAGCTGCATGTGTTATGCGGATTTCCTGTTGTTCTGTGAAAAAATTATTACTTGGTCGAAGATTTTTTTAAAAGTAGATTAAATAAAATTACAAATTTACCTTATTTTTTAATTTATTTTTATTAATCGTAATTTAAAAAAAAGAAAAAAATCGTAAAATTTCAATTTTCATAATAAAATATTATTCGATTGTGCTCAATTTTACACGAATATATTAATTCAATAAAATAAGATTCCGTGAAAAAATCATTACAATAGGATAAAGCATGTAGGTCTTATAAGTCAAAGAATTGTTTTAAAAAGAAAAAAACTGTAAAATTTCGATTTTCATGAGAAATATCTTTTATATTGCGCTTAAATTTCACAAGAATATCTTAAGTCATGAAATTAAGGTTCTGTGAAAAAATCATTATAATCGGATTAAGCATGTAGGTGTAATAAGTCGAGAAATTTTAAAAATATCGAAAAAAAATCGTAAAATTGCGATTTTCATGAGAAATAATTTTTCGATTGCGCTCAAAAACGTGGCAGTTCTAAGTTCAGAGATTTCGAAGGCCTCAATAAAATTTCATTGCAATCGGAGTATCGATTTAGCCGGAATCGTGTTAACGAACACACAATAATACAAACAGAAAAAAAGAAAGAAAAACATTCCGGATTTTTTTCTCCAGTGTAGTGAAATGGAATCATCGCTTCGCTCGCTACGCTCATCCAATAATAATCCACAATGTCAAATCCTTGCTGTCCATGATCTGTCAAAACAAAACAAAAACATAGCACATTCTGCTACGGATAATAGTACAGAGTGTGTTCGGAGCGCTCCAGATTAGTTTAAAACACACGCTAAGATATAAAATGGCGGTTTGTTTACGTCAGTGAGAAGCCCCAGCTTACAGCAGCTTCGCATAAGTATCTAGTGGACCCTGTACTGAGATGTGTTTGTAGTCGCATTTGCAAAGAAAAAAATTTGTTGTTTGTCAAATAATCGAAACACAAATAGCTCGTATTGCGGTGTATGTTTTATTATGTTAACAAGTGACCCTGTTGATGACCGGAGTCAAATGTGCGCCGTGCCATAGGGTGTGTTCTTTAAAAGAACCTGTGGAGTGAGTGGAGCGTTGCGCGGTCACGTGATTGAGTGGCAGAGCATTGCATAAAAGATCGTACGTTCATATGAACCACAGCTGCCTGGTTGAGAATCGAATAACTTGAAAATGGAAGCGCGGAAGATGAACAGTAAACAATAAACATAACAAAAATTCAAATATTATGCAAATCTATCTCTATGTCAGAGTACAATGTGGACAACATCTTCTACGTAGTTTGTGATTTCCCTGAGACAATTCTAATATTGAATTGATCAACTCATCGTGCTACTATCCGTCAATAGTCATTAGTCAAATAGAGGGGCGTCATGCAAGCTTCTTGCATAGGGCCTATTACCACATTTTAAGATATTGATCTTGTTGTAAGCTATATGCAAACTTTAGTTCTCGTGGCTCAGCATAGATGGCAGCGCGATTGCCTATTGCAAGCTGTAAGTCACCTTTTAGCACGCAAGTCGTTTTGTTGCCGCGCCGTAGCTCAAAACTAGAATATTGCCGTTATCCCCTTCTTGCATGACGCCCTTTTTTAAAATAAGTCGATCAAATCCAACAACACAACCAAATTTCGCTGGTCTACGGCAACCATATTTGCACTGGATAGATTGCCCTGACCCTCGGAGTCAGTTGCGGCTCAGTTGCGCAACCGCCATTATATAAGAAAGCATTGGCAGTGGCTCTATGGACTAAACCATTGGGTTCCAAAACCCCAAAAGCCTAGGCCTAGCTTTTGGGTAAGCTATAACCCAAAAACACAGGCCCCTTTCCTAGCAAGACTATGCTAGCAAAATTTTCCGAAAAAAATCAGATTTATATAATATATATTAGTCACTTAATTTTCACTTTCGAGTGCTGGGCTAGCATGGGGGCACCCATGTCATTAAATAATTTACTTGTACATCAACAATATTACATAATAACAACTCTCCATTTTTAGTGTCAAGTAGATCAAGTAGGCGTATGAAAGTGAATCAAGAAGGTTGTGCATCTGTGTGATCTTGTCCCCAGATCCGAGCAGCGTGAGCACGCTCTGAGCGCCCCACTCGGGATTACAAGAACGATTCGGAGCGCGCTCTGAATTAATACGAGAACGAGTCGAGCGCGCTCTGGTTGCTAGATCATCTTAAAGAAACGCACCCTTGGTCAACCAGATAACGATAATATTTATATCAAAACACTGTCTAAACCAGTTAATAACGATCACCCTAAGGGCGACGACAAGATCAACAATGCTAAATTATAGTAATTTCTTTAAAACGTTCATTAAGTTTCTTTGCTTGGATTTGTTATGATCGTGTGAATACAATATCCTACCCTAGGATGATGGAAAAATATTTACACTAGAAGTGACAAAATCTTCTAACAAAAGAAAGATTCGAGACTGGGCTCAAACTAGAAAACAGGTATCACCTTACCCACTAGACTTGACTCGGGCTAGACAAAATTATTGTCAAAAGTTATCCGAAAACAATATCATATAACAAATTCATAATTTCCTGATTGTAGTGAGAGGTCCAGAGTGGAACCAGTTAATGAGTATAGCAGAGAAGATCGAGGTGAGAGGCAGATAAAGTAAGTAGGAAGATAGCAGGGTCAAAGATCCAGATAGGCCAGTAGGTCAAGTTTTCATATTCAGTCCCTAGCCTGGCCCTAGAGGATCTCATTTTTAAAAAAGGGTTGTGATTTAATGCATGTTATTCGCCCTTTATAAAACCAAGGGCTTTAGCTACATAGTATTCCTCTGTGCTCGGTACAGACTATAAATTCGTCTTAGTATAAGTGAAAGAAGTTTTATTTCATTCCATCAAGTGTCTTGGAATCTTCGAAATCATGACGTCACCAGGCCCAGTCCATCACGCCACCATTTTCCCGAACCAGCGCCTACATAAGTGGGTTCTACTGCCGAACTGCCAAAATTTGGAAACTACTCCCTGTCTGAAGAAATACAAGGTCTTGCCATGTCTGCTTTCAAGAGAGCTGTTAAGACCTACATTATGATAGCTTTTTTGATATGAATTCATTGAATTGTAACTGTTTTGTTAATTGCCTCTTCTATGTTTGTCTCTTTATGTTTCTATGTTATTTGTTTTATTAGTGCTTGTTTATTGAGCGAGCGTAGCGAGCGTCTCCCACTTGACTCTTATGGCTCGAATGTCTGCTTTTGTTTGTTTTTGTTTGTTTGTTGTTGTTTTTTTTGTTTTTTTTTCGTTACTGCTTCGGTACAGGTCGCACTGTTTCTCCGATCGACCTGAAATTTTGCACACAATGTACATACCACCTAGGCGTGTTGCTGTAAAGTTTTGAACAAAATCCGATCGTTGGTTATAAAAAAATAATAATAATAAAAAAAAATTACGATCGTTATGAAATTTTGCAGGGTCAATAAGTTCAACATTCTATCCTATTTCCAAATTTTCAGCTAAATCGGTCAAGACCTAAAGACTTATTGGGAATCAATTTCGAAAAATGAGTTAAAAATGAAGGAGGCAGTGAGATACAAAGATACACTTAAAGCAGACGTGATTAAAACAATGAAATGGGAAAGTT